>JAGVVM010019529.1:0-28052 GCA_019149425.1 Psidium friedrichsthalianum
AAGTTAAGAATTAGGATAGACTGAGGACAGCGCAAAGTAGGTAGAAGAGCTATGCAGATAAGCGCAAAGGCCGTTCGAATTTCAAGTTGGGGACCATGTGTTTCTGAAGGTGTCACCGTGAGAAGATTGTCTCGATTTGGCAAGAAAGGAAAGTTGCGCAAGATTTGTGGGACCATTCGAGATTTTGGAGAAAGTCAGGACACTAACCTACAGCTTAGCGTTGCCCCCAAACCTATCTTAGATCCATAATGTATTCAACGTGTTAATGTTGAGGAGGTACAAACCTAACCCGAGCCATATACTCGATCATGAAGACATTGAAGTGGATGATCGAGTCTCGTACGTAGAGAGGACTAGTGAGGATCGAGGATCTAAAAGACCGAGTTCTGAGGAACAGACAATCCCACTAGTCAAAGTCAACTAGGAGTATCATGGGATGGAAGGAGCTACATGGAAAGCGAGGATGAGATGAAAAGAAGTACCCACATTTGTTCGAGTAGTCAGTTGTAACCTTACTCTGGTTGTATGGGCTTGAAGACTATAAATTTCGAGGACGAAATTTTTTATAAGGAGGGAAGAATGTGACAGTCTGAAAATTCGACCCAGTTATCGGGATTTCAGAATGAATGGCAATATTTCATAAATACGCTCTGATTGATCCTCACTCAAAGTTGGCCACTTTGAAGCGACTAATCGAAGGGAATGGCTACCTAGAATATTTTCCTAAACAGCTACCCGTTGGTCTGAGATTTCGACAGAGTCGGTATTTAATGGATTTGACCACAAAATGAATTCCGGCACTGGACAATCGAGTTTCTAAGATGGTCACAATGGAGAAATGGGTTCAGTTGTAGAAAACGTCGCTAGAAGGGTGTCGCGACCCTCCCGAGATTTCCGGGTCCCGAGGGAGCTAATGGATTGCTAGGCCCATTGGGTATCTGAGCTTAGCTCGGGCCCTCCCGGGCCCATACCAAATCGCGTCAGGGAAATTTAAATCGAGATCGACCTTGGTGTGGTCAAGTGACATGTGAACGGTGTGCATGCCATCGGAGTCGCCACCAGTCATTTATGGAGGGTATGACTGGAAACCCTATCGAACGATTGGAGATATCGTTCGATCCTACGAAAACCAGAGATCTAGATTCGGGGACTTTGTTAGGTCGATATTGCCATCGACGCCCTTTCGGTACCTAAGTTGAGTGATTTCCTAATCTAAGGAATTCATGCAGGCGAGATTGGGTGAGGTAGGCTCTAAAAAGTTTAAAGGGGTTATGCAAATGGGAGTATTTATCCTATCAATCACAATCATATAAATAAATGCGCAATCAGGGAATCAATTCAGAGAGAAATCACATCACCATCAATCAAAACAAGCAACGGAGAGTCCTAGAAGTCGAGGAAACACACCAATTAGGTTTGAGGGTGATTGGGATGATTTGGAATGGTTCGGGTCAGATTGACCAGAGGGGCAAAGTAGTCATTTTGGAAAGCTCGGGAATTCAAAAAATGTGAAATTAGGTCAAACCAGTTGAATGTGGTTTTTCCCTAATTTTCACGATTTTTAGGAGTTTCTCTGATTTTATGAAATTTTTTGAATTTTTTCTGGAATTTTTAGACCTCTAAGAATTTTCTAAGGATTTTCCCTATTTTTTGGACATTTTTTGGAATTTTTTGAGGATTTTCCTATGATTTTTGGGATTTTCCCTAATATTTTCTATATTTTCTAGAATTTCTATTTTTAATTTCTAATATTTTTCCTAATTTTTTCAAAACATTTTTTATATGTTCTAACAATTTTTCTAAATTTTTTTTAGGGTTTCTACGAATTTTTACGATTTTTTCTATTGATTTTTATTCATTATCTTCTCTATTATATTTTTATATTTATTTTCCTATAATTTCCAGATTTTCAGAATTTCTTATTATATTTTTATTTTTTATTGTTTATTTGTTTATTATTGTTTTTATTGTTTATTTTTTATTATTTTCTAATTTTTCGGATCGGATCGGGTCGACACGACCCATTCGAGGACCCGACCCGCAGGCCCATACCCAGATCCACCCTAAACGACGCCGTTTCTATTTTTGCTAATTTCCTATTTTTTAATTTTTATTAATTTATTAATTTTATTTATTAAGATTTTTCCTTTTATTTTTCGATTTTTTTAACATTTTTTATTATTTTTAACCTCGGGACCGAAACGGCGCCGTTTATTATTATTATTATTATTATTATAATTATATTTTTATTAGTTTTCTAATTTTTATTCTAATCTTATTATTTTACTATTTTTTTTGTTTAATTTTAATTCTTCGGATCAGGTCGACCCGGCCCATCCGGGGACCCGGCCCGAAGGCCCAAACTTAAACTCTAGCCCGACTCCGAAACGACGTAGTTTTAGGTATTGCTTTTTGAATTTTCAGATTTTTTTTATTCTATATTTTCATTTTCCGCTCAAAATTAATCCTATGGCCGCAAATTACACACGTGTCTTCATCCTGTCCATCCATCCCTTATACAGAACCTACGGTCAAGATTAGACTCTAGACTAGATCCGGCCGTTGGATTTATTCATCATCTAACCCTAACCTGCTATCGGAGAAGGTGACCGGAGTAGCTTCGTTCTCCGACGAGCTCGCCGGAGCTTCACGGCGAAAGGAAATCGAGCTAAACCAGGCATCTGAAACCTCCGATTTATCCTAATCGTTCGGTCTCCAACCTTAGAACACATTGCGAGCAAATTCAGGCCATAATACCTCCTGGAACTATCTGAACCAGTCTAGTGCCTACTAACCAGAAACTATCTCCGGCGACAATTCCTATCTCGCTAACCAGCAACAAATCTGACAGCGATAGATCAGGGAGAATGAAAAGGTGTTGAAGAAACTTACCTGGCTGTCGAGGAGGCTCGATTTACCCCAACACAGACTCACGAGCTCTTAAAGACACAGGGATTCACGAGGCTCGGGATTGTGGTTTCACACGGATTTAATGCAAAAGAAGCACACAGGGGGGATTAGGGATGTCTGTATATGCGACTTGACCGAGAACTTTGAAGAAAAGACATCAAACAGAGAAGTCACCATGGGAGCCGAGCTCAAAATCTGAACATGGCGGTTACTCGTTTCGCGATGGAATTGCACGTGGGATAGCTCCTTCTATTCCTTGGATTCCCAGAAAACTCGTGACGGCGGCAATGAGCTCGATTTGGCTCCTCCTCCTCTCAATTACCTCTCAAAGCTCTCGGCCCCAACTCCCCGAAAAAGTCCCTCAAAACAGAGCCTCCTCCCCTCTCTTTATACTTGCAAATTTCCGTGCGATTCCCTCAATCGAAGCCCTTGAAATCTCTCTCTGAAACAATCCCATTAACCGAATGCGAATTTCCCTTTGATTCATGCCGAGAATCTCTGCAAATCCTTCCGTTCTCAATGATTTTTTTTGTTTCAAACCAACGCGCGCGCCAGAGGAGATTCTGGGAAGATGATGATCAACACGGGTCAACGGGTCGGGTTGACCCGACCCAGTTGACCCGTTTCGGGGAAAACTCAAATTGGACCCTGAATTGTCCATTTCTTCCAAAATTGACGCCAAAATTGGACTCAGGGGCACTGAATTACTTGAAAATGGTGTTTTGCCCAAAAATTATCAGTATTTGCGCAAAAACCCCAATTTTTAGGTTCGACCCGAGGACCCATTTTGTAAAATCCAAAGTCCTAATGGCCTTTTTTTGCCAAAATTGTTGCCACCATGGATTCATGGGGTCAAAATCTAGGGGGTGACGTCGCCCTATTTCAATTCAGTCCCTAGAAAATTTTTAATTTCAGTTTAAGTGTTTTTTAGGGACTAATTTGAAAAATGAAAAATTGCATTTTGGTCCTTTCTAGCGAAATTGGGAAATTCTGAGGGCTTTGGACTGGATTTTAATTTAAAGACTAGAGGAGGATGACACGACTCTAAAAATGTAAAAAGGAAAATTAAAAAGCTAAAATGGAATTTCTAGAATTATTTAAATAATCTGAAAATTGAAATTAACAAGCAAACTCTAGATTCCAGACTTGATTTTCAAAATTTATTCACCGAAAATGAAGAAAAAATTAAATTAAAAATATTGACTATTTTTTTGGTAATTTCCGACTTTAAATGCTATTTTTATTAATTTGTTGTTATTTTCCTAATTTCTGAAAATATTAAAAATGCCAAAAATAAGAAAAATTATTTTTTGCTCAAAATGGTTCCCTAGGCTAGGCTGAGGTCTCCAAAGTTGATTTTTCAATTTTCTCACTTTTTATTGATTTTTTATGAATTTTTGAAAATAAAAATGCAGAAAATACGAAAAATAAGGAAAATTATTTTTTGTTCAAAATTGGTTCCCTAGGCTATGCCAAGGTCCCCAAAGTTGATTTTTCAATTTTCTCAATTTTTATGGATTTTTTTATGAATTTTTGAAAATAAAATGGAGAAAAATATGAAAAATAAGGAAAATTTTTTTTGCTCAAAATTGGTTCCCTAGGCTAAACAAGGTCCCCAAAGTCGATTTTTCAATTTTATGAATTTTTATGGATTTTCTAAAAATTTTGAAAATAAAATTGGCCAAAAATCAAGTGTCAACAAAGGCAGACAGCCGGTGTACGTCGTGAAGCAAGACGTGAATAGAAAGTTACTGAAATGGCCCTGGTAAATGCTCAGTCCTTAGAATTAGATTAAATAGAATTATTTTAGAATGAACGCGATAAAACGAGACCAAAACCAGTCTGAAATTCGTTCGCGCTCGAGGCCCGATCGGTACATTTGGCACGCAAATCGAGGCAGTCAAATCAATCGTCACATCAATCAATGTCCCATCAATCAAATCAAGATGTCAATCACACACAATTCCCAATGCAATCACATCAAGTCTCCTCAAGTCAACTCAAAGTACAATTGTCATTACCTACCCCACTAATTGTATTTTTAAATTTTATTAAATCTAGTATAATCTCTCTTCTCTCTCTCTCTCCCCTCATTCCTCCCATTTTTCGGCCAAATTCCTCTCCTCTCTTTCTCTCCCAAAGCCCTCTTCTTCTTGCGCGACTTCTCGGCCTACAGCGCGCGCCCGGACGGAAATGGCCCGTTCGGAGTCGTCCGGAATCCAAACAACTCCCCGTTTCCTCCACGCGACCGTAAGACAAAGGGCTTCGAAGATCTGCAAGCTTCTTCCCAAGATTCTGACGGGAAACCCCCTCAAAATCCAGCTAAACCGTGACCCTGTGCTGGGTGGACTTCCCTGCAGCAGCCCCAACTTCAAACGGTTGCCCATAAACTCCAACCGTTGGATCGCCGTGATTTTTGGATATGTCCTAGATATATCCAAGGTGAGTTCATGGAACTTTGTTTCACTATGATCCGATATCGTTTGGGCTTCCGTTCGTGCATTTCCATTTCGGTCGACAAAACTATTTTTCTGGGACAGTTTCATGCCTTGTCCTTGTCCTCTAGCTTGCTATGGCCCCGGCTTGACTCTATTCAGCCCCCGAAGTCGCCGTGCTCCTCCTTGAGCCGTGAGCCAAACCGGCCACCCGGAGTCCCCACCATTCTCGTCGTTGATCTCAGCCTGTTTAGGTAAGCAAATCCACTAATTGTAGTTTAGGAATATAGCATATGTGTGTGGTTGGCTTGAACTAATTAAATCTAGTTTTGGATATTTGTCAAGTGGGCTTATCCG
Source organism: Psidium friedrichsthalianum (assembly GCA_019149425.1). Lineage (NCBI taxonomy): Eukaryota > Viridiplantae > Streptophyta > Magnoliopsida > Myrtales > Myrtaceae > Psidium > Psidium friedrichsthalianum. Next base: position 5,703 of record JAGVVM010019529.1, read on the forward strand.
TGGGCTTGGATGTTGTTTTGGGCTGGAAATTGTTGTTTATGGGCTGTGACTAGTGGTTGGGGCGTGAAAATGATGGGCCTTAGTTAGTAGATGGGCTTGGGGGCCATTTTGGGCTTAAATAATTAAGTTTGAAGTAATGGGCTTAAGTCCAACTTGGTGGGCTTGCAATTGGGCGAAAATTCAAGGCTTAATGGGCTGTGTATGAGGGTTTGGATATGAAATCTTAGGGCCTAAGATAGTAGGTGGGCTTAGAAAGTGAATTTGGGCCTAATTGGATGAGTTTGGGCTTAACGGGCTTAGGTAATTTTTGGGCCTTGGGCTTTAGACGAAATTCACATCATCTAGTGGGCCTTCATAAATCATATCACTTACAATCAAATATGGGCTTATGATGGATGGATGGGCCGAGTATTTAGTTGGGCTTGAATTGAGTTATTAAGCTTCGAGTGGGCCGTATTAACTTGGGCCTCAACATGAGCCTTACGGTCCATTTAAGATGTCTTGAACATTACCATAAGAAAGGTCGATGGGCCGAGGTTTCACTTAAAACTTGAATGGGACTAATGGGCCTTCGATGAATTCAGAACCCAACTTGATTTATGCAGGGTATAGTCCTTAGACCCCTAATGATATGAATTTGCGTGCATGGCACATAATTGATTCATGTTTATATACTGTCAATACTGAATGACGTGATGTGCCTAAATGTTAGATTGTCATGCTATGCTGGTATGCATGTTCATTTCTTAAGAACGCCTGAGTTGTGCCCTACCTTATTTGAGGCGTGTCTGAATGGAAAATGATTGCGAGCATGACATGTGTCACCGAGAGGAGTGACAATGGGAGATCGGCCCTGATGCGTGTTTACGCGGGAAAGTGGAGAGATAAGGGGAGGTCGGCCCTAATGCGTGTTTACGCGGGGAAGTTGGAGAGATAAGCGTGTCAACCAGAGGCGTACCACACGCAGGTTGGGACACGAGCCTGATGCGTATGAGACGCGGGCTGGATCCAATTGGGGCATATGAGGTTGGCAAATTGTGCATCTGGTGTTTGCATGTTGTTGAGGCATCGGTTGTCTAATTTCTTATTGTTTGCATGCGACCCGTACTCCTCACTATGTTAAGGATACTGACAGACCGATCCTTGATCTGTGAACCGTTGTTGTCCTTCGAGAGGGAACCCCGTGTGAGGTGGCTAGTAAACCTTAGACCCTTGGTTATGGTCGACCTTGCTAATATACTTTATCCTACGCTAGGATTAGTGGTGAGCTTACTGAGTCCTCAACTCACTAGCGGTGGTTGCCATCCTTTTTCAGATCCCATACCCCAGTGATGGCCGCACCCCCGACGCTTTTTGAACTCCCAGTGGAGGTAGAGACCGAGACAGGCCTCTACATTGAGGAAGACCTAGAGGAGCTTCCCTGGCAGGCTGATTGGAGCGAGATCGACGAGGACTAGCTGGTAGTCCCTAGGTTGAGTGGTTTGACTGAGTGTGGATTTTTGTGTAGTATTTTGATTCCCTCTTCTGGTGGTCTGTACCCGGCACTCTGGTTATATATATATATATATATATATATATATATATGTTATGTTTGACTATTTCCGGCGACCATTTTTCCTACTGCCTACTACCCCATTATTATATGCATGTTTGTATGGGATTGGAGGACAGCTTCCGCAGGTGTAAGTTTGACCGACCGATGCCTCGTCTGGTCGCGATGGGTATCCTGGGCCATCGCGTGTCGTGAACTAGGCGAGCTCGAGAGCGATAAGGTATGAGTAGCGGGATGTCGCGAGCCGTAGGGTTCGGGACGTGACAATTTGAATAGCCAAGCAATAGAACGTGCTTGAAGGAAGATGAGCTAAGTTCTATCGTGTGAAAGCCAACCCAAAGCACCTGATCTTTGTGGTCATGAGCTTTGCCGGAGATCGAAGCGGTGGTCGACTTAACACCGGATGACGCGGTCTTGATGCATGAGGAAATGAATTTCAAAGAATTAGGCAAGAATCCATTAGTGCTGCTCTTGTGGTTGGTGTTTTGACCTTTAACTGAGACAGTTTTTTTTTTTTATGTTTGGTTTTGTTTCTCTCTCTATATGAACGTCTTCCGCCCTCCCTTTTCCACCGAACCTCTTTTCTTACTTTACTTTTTTTAGTCTCACCTTCCATGATGCTGTCTTCTCTTCTTTTTTTTTTTTTGAATGCTCTTTCCGCTTCTTCTTTCAGTTTAGTGCTCCCCTTCTTTATCTTATCCAGTAGAACCACTTTCCTCTTTTCCTCAATTGGCTTGGAGCTCCTTTGTGTCTTTTCTTTCTTTCTTTTTTTGTCACTAGCCAGTCTATCTTCACCCATATCTTCTCTCCTGACAATTTGCTCCAGTTCGATGTTTTTTACTTGAGTGAACTGCGACTCGCTCACCCCATCCTGGAAAACAATTATTTGAGTCGGCTTACGTCCACTGCTTGACTAGTAGTAGTCTAAGAGCAGTTCTTGCATGATGCCATCATCAACCCCATCAGCCAAAGGTTTGAATAAAGTATCAATCATCTCCACCTTCGGTGACTGTGTTCTTACAGATGCTCTATATCTTGAAATCAATGGCCAAGATCAAGAGCCAACAACCGCAGCAATGGATGGCATACTTGATCAACCTAGAGAACCATGAGAGATATCCCTACTCAGAATCATTGTAGGAGTATCCTTTATTATGGGGACACTTGAAAAGTGCTCAATTGCCAAGAAAGAATTTATTCCCCCAAGCTTTGAATTGACTTTAAGAAGTACATTTGTAAGGTATTGATCATTTATCTTAACTGGGAAAATGCATTGCGTGACAACACCAAAGTCACTGAGACAAATCTTCTTCCAAGGCCCATAGATATTAGAGTTCTTCCACTCTGCCAAAACACAAAGAATGAGATTAGGTGGACGTGATAACTTCTCTCTAATCTGTATAAACATCCTATCTACCCATCTAACAGGACTCTCCCTTCGCACGTGTGAATCTTCCTCAATAAGAGCCAGTGGACATTCGATTTGCACACCTCTATTCCGATCGTAGTCAATGAATTCACGTAAAAGGCGACTAGTATCATAGAGAAATGCTTCAAATGATAAATTGAATTCGGAAAACCGAACACAACAACGGAAAGTGCACAATCAAGCCATTGAAAAATTTAGAGGACAATGTCACATCTCTTAAAAGTGAAAAATGAAAATAAATTGACTCAAATTGGATTTTTTAGGCCCGATTCGAGATTATGCTCGTGAAAGAACACATGATCCCAAATTTGATTTTTTGAATTAGTGATGGCCAACATAAAAAGGGATTTAAAAGAAAAATATTGACTATTTTTGTGTATTTTTGTGACCTCAAATGTTATTTTTTTCCGAATTTCAAGTATTTTTGTATTTTTCAAAAAACAGTAAAAAATATGAAAAATATGAAAAATCACTTTTTATTGAAAATTGATTCCTTAGACTTGGCCAAGATTTCCAAAGTTGATTTTCTAATTTTATGATTTTTTATGAATTTTCTATTAATTTTTTAAAGAGAAAAGATAATTAAAAATCAGGTGTCAACCCTCGCCACTAAGCCCTAGAAAGGGGCAAAACTCAAACAAGCATGCCAATCAAGTTCAAGCAATGCTTAAACTTGTTGGCAGGGACTAACTTGGTTAACATTTCAACAGGATGTTGGGTTTCTAATTATCCCGGGCGCTCGTTACACACATAAAAACATGTCATATGCGCAGCGAAAAAAAATAAATTCAAATGGTGCCCTGGATCGTCTTAGAAATTCTCGTATACTTTAATAAAAAATCGAACTTTCTAAAGCTAGTTTAGAAACGTACTTGGATGGCAGAGGTTAGATGCGACTCTGCCTCTTTGTCCTCGAGCCCAAGAGGTGTCGGGCCTCTAGTTCAGACACGTCCCGACACCCGTGCAACCTTGAAGATGGAGATTCGGAGAAACAGCCATCAGATTATGCTAGTAATCCTCGCGGGGTCTCAATCCGAACCCTTCGTTTTCAACCAATGGAAACACAAACTTTGTGTATCCGAATTGGTAGATTCTCGAGCTCACTTTCTCATGAAATTTGGCACGTATACGTGTGACTCTCACACGTTTCTAACCCTAGAATTTGAGGGGCTAGACCTCTATTTATAGAGGTTGGGATTAGGAAGAGAAAAAGAGGGAGGGGCGGTGTAAACCGCCCCTCTAAACCGCCTTACGTGGTGGCCCATTGAAGGGCTGCCACGTGTCCTTCCAGCTAGCCCACGTAACCAGCTGGACACTGGTTAAAGGTGGTCAAACCGCCTTTGACCAACCACGTGGGCCTCGCCCATTGGGCGGTGGTCAAAGGCGGTTTAACCGCCTTTAACCAGCCCGTCGGCCAGCTTTGGGCGCCCATTTGGACGGCTCAAATGGCATCATTTTTTAGCGGTGATTCTCATCCACGGGCTCTAGACATTCTAGATTTCAAGTCCCTCCAGTTTCATGATCAAATCACATCGTTTGACGTTCCAAACGTCTCTGTCAAACGGATAGAAATTACTATCCTACTTTTGACATTTTCTAGAGGATAACTTTCTTATCCTTTCTTTTGGATAATAATCCTTATCCAACGATGATGCAAGCATGATGTAACCTTTACATCATCGATGACATCATTCTGATGTTATGCCTATGTCATCTATTTCGTCCTTTAGTGAGCATTAGAAAAGGGAAACGAATCCAATCCGTTTCAACTCCTTTTGACTATCCAAATAGTCCTATCGCATTCTCGCGATCCCGTCTTCGTTATAGACGTCGCCAGATGTCGGTTAAGGCGTGTGACATCCCTAGGTTCACCCCTGAACTGGCAGTGAGATTCCTCAAGGAATTGATCGTCCCAAATCAATCCTTAGATCCCACAAACCGTGAGTGACGTCTAGCAACATATCATGGTCACCCAGTCAGAATGAAGTACGAGGACAAACCTATTAGCCTTCGTTCGGTGTTATTCAGTCCTTCTGTCTTACCATGTCCTGATCGAATGAGGGCCATGGATATCTAAGTCAAACCCACAGATTTGATCATATGCACAAATCTATCTAACGTGCATTTGGCAAGACTCATCTCAACTTATGCCTTGTCCAAGGACTTTCTAATGCACCATCACGCATAGATCGCATAAGACATCAACCTCATCTAATGAGGAGACAAATCCCAACTGTTGCCTATGCCTGTGACTTCGTATACGGAGGACTGTGACCATCATGCACAAAGGCGGATCAATGATCAGCCAATATCATGCCTGTGATCCACAGCCATCCAATATATAAGCCATCATCGTGGCTCAGGTTTGAGAACCATTAACACACCAAAGCCAAGAGCGATCGAGACATTGACCAAGCACGAAGCCTCCATGTTAGTCAATCGCTCTTTCGTCACGTTCAGTGAATTCGATCAAACTCGTTTTGATACGAACACCTGTGTTCCAGCTTAAACATTTAACGTCCGATGACTTGTGACTCGTCATCCCTATTGGGCATCTAGTGCTCAATAGTGAGGCTGCGAGCACACTGGTCTCAACCGGCTCGTGGACGCCCAATCCATGATCCTTCGACCAGGAACCAATTTGAAGATCAGAGACCAACTGACGACCCGTCACAGATATTCTTGACGCCTCAAGAATGGGTATCAGTTCCAACTGATCTAATGGACTTTATTCATCTAAAATAAAAGGGACAAGATGAATAAACACGCGTCTTGCCATTAATAAAATATCGATAATACAATATTTATGCCATACATGTGACCATCACATGATTGCTTTAGGGCATACTCCTAACACAGGATTGTCAATAGTACCAATTTTCTTTACCATCATATTTCTCTCAGCAACTGCTTCTCGAATAAAGTAGTACCTGACATCGATGTGCTTAGTCCTCTAATGATATGCTTGATTTTTAATCAAGTATATAGCACTCTGATTGTCACAAAAGACAACTAAGTTGTCTCGCTGCTGGAACCCAAGTTCCTGAAGAAGTTTCCTTAACCAAATAACTTCTTTCACTGCTTCTGCTACTGCTATATACTCTACCTCTGTAGTTGACAAAGCAACTGTCGACTGTAAGGTTGATCTCCAACTAACAGTCAAGCCAGATAGTGTGAAAAGATAGCTAATCAAAGATCTTCTTATATCAAGATCACTTGCATAATCAGAATCCACAAATCCCAGAATTGAGGTACCGTTCAAACTGTTTCTATCAAACATTAGGCCCAACTCTGCGGAGCCTTTAAGGTACCTAAGTGTCCATTTCACTACCTGCTAATGATCCTTTCTAGGATGAGCCATATACCTACTAACCACACTAACTGCTTGCGCAATGTCAAGACGAGTGCATATCATAGCACACATCATGCTACCAACTGTACTGGAGTATAGGAAACGAGACATCATAGCCTCCTAGACCTCTGATTAAGGTGAATGTAGAGCTAAGAGTCCAAAATGGGATGCTAATAGTGTTGATAGGCTTTGCATTTTGCATGCCAAACTTCTCAAGTACCTTCTCAATATAACTTCTCTGTGAGAGATATAACTTCCTTGCTTTTCTATCCCTCTGAATTTCCATTCCTAAGATCTTCTTGGCAGGACCCAGATCTTTCATCTCGAACTCCTCACTAAGGCATTTATTCAAGATCAACACATCTAAAATGTGTTTTGCAGTAATGAGCAAGTCATCCATGTATAAGAGAAGATAGACAAAGGATCCATCTGAACCCTTCCTCAAGTAGACACAACTATCATAGCTGCTCCTATGATAAACACTCCCTATCATAAAGCTATCGAATCTCTTATACCACTATCTTAGAGACTGCTTCAAACCGCACAAGGATTTCTTCAATCTATAAACATGATCTTCCTTGCCTTCTACATAATAGCCATCGGGCTGGGCCATATAAATAGTCTCCTCAAGGTCCCCATGCAAAAAGGCAGTCTTCACATCAAGTTGCTCAAGCTCTAAGTTAGATTGAGCAACTATAGCTAATAACACATAGATAGAAGTGTGTTTTACCATAGGAGAGAACACTTCATCATAATCAATTCCCTCCTTCTGATTATAGCATTTAGCTACAAGCCATGCCTTGCATCTAGCATTTTCAACATCTGGAATTCCTTCCTTTTTCTTGAAGACCCATTTATACCCAATGGCTCTTTTTCCCTTAGGCAATGGCACCAAGTCCCAAGTCTAGTTCTTGTGAATTGATTCAAGTTCCTCAATCATAGGAGCAATCCATTTTTCTAATTCTGTGCAAGTAATAGCTTCAGTATAGGTAGAAGGTTCTTAAATACCCATATCTTCTACTGTTATAAGAGCATAAGCCACCAGATCGGAGAACCCATATTTTTGAGGAGGTCGAGTCTGCCTCCTTTCTCTGCCAATAGCAATAGAGTATAGCTGCTCCACCTCATATACAACTTCCTCATCTGAACTTGAATCAATAGTAACACTTTGCTCGCTCAAATTATTCTAAAAAGTTCTTTCTAGAAGCTCCATCTGAACCTCCACCTCATTCATATTAGTCTCTTGTTTTCCTGCAGACTCATTAACAACCTTCCTTTAATCAAGCATAAGCATTTCATTAAAAGTAACATCCCTAGTAATAATAAACTTATGTGAGTTAGATTCCTAGCACCATAAATGGTAACCTTTCGCCCCAACATACCCAACAAAGATACATTTTCTTGCTCTAGGTTCTAACTTACCATCCTTAACATGATAGTAAGCAGGGCATCCAAAAACCTTTAGATTAGAATAATCACAATGCTTACCTGACCACATCTCAAAAGGAGTCTTGCATTCTATCTCTATTGAAGGAGAACGATTAACCAAATAAAAGTCGTGTTAATAGCTTTAGCCCAAAAGTCTTTTTCAATCCTAACATTAGAGAGCATGCATCTTGCTCTCTCCAATAGGGTTCCATTCATACATTCTGCCACTCCATTTTTTTGTGGAGTGTGCCTAACTGTACGGTGTCAACGATACCTGCATCTGCACAGAATTCATTGAAATCGCCACTATAAAACTCAAGGTCATTATTGATCCTAAGACATTTGATCTTCTTTCATGTCTGATTCTCAACAAGGGCTTTCCACTTCTTGAAGGTTTCAAACACTTCACTTTTTATTTTCAGAAAGTAAACCCAAACCTTCTTGGATAATTGTCAATGAACGTTACAAAGTAAAGAGCACCACCATTATATGGAACCTATGCTGGTTCCCAAAAATCAAAATGGATGTAGTCGAGTGTGCCCTTTATCGAATGTGTGCCCGTACTAAATTTGACTTTGCGCTGCTTGCCAAGAACACAGTGCTCACCAAAAAGTAAACCATATTTACTTAAAATTGTCATGCTATACTCACTCATGTGGCCCAAACGCATATGCCATATGTGGCAATTAAAGGACCCACAACTGTGTTACCCTGCAAATGATACAAGTGATTCACCTTGTTTCCTTTCATCACAACTAGATTGCCTTTGGAGAGTTTGAGAACTCCACCTTCACCTGAGTATACACACCCAATGGAATCCAAATTGCTCAACGAGATAAGGTTTCTCTTTAAGTCTAGTATATGCCTTACTTTAGTCAAGGTTCTCACTGCTTTGTCTTGAAATTTAATCCTAACAGTACTAATACCTATAACTTTGCATACAGTATCATTGCCCATCAAGACTGATCCACCATTTATTTGCTCATATGTGGTGAACCATTTTCTATTTGGGTACATGTGATATGATGCTCTCGAGTCCATTATCCAAACATTGCTGGAAAAACTAACAGTAGAGCATGTTGGGAGAACACTTTCTAACGCATTAGACTAATTTTCATTAGCAACATTCGCCGCATCTTATCTTTGACCATGCTGCTTATCCTTTCTCTCGAGCAAAGGGCAATCTGACTTGTAACGTCCTCTCTTATGACAATAATAGCACTCAACGTTCATTTTATCTCTAAGTGGCCTAGATCTTGAGCAACCAACAGATTTTCCTTGGGAAGCTTTATCCTACTCTCTCACAAAGAAACCATCTACTTTGTTTTCACTAGTATTCCCATTCAATTTTGTTCTCAGTTCTGCAAAATTTAGAAATGCTTTAACATCCTCCAAAGTTATAGATTCACGTCCATAAAGCATCGAGTTCACAAAATTCTCGTATGAGACAGGCAGTGAACATAACACGATCAAAGCTTGATCTTCATCCTCGAGTTTAATATCTAGATTTTTCATATCTAGAACAATTTTATTAAACTCATCCAAGTGTTCATGAGAAAGGGTACCTTCACGTATCTTTAGGGTATAAAGATGCTGCTTCAAATAAATTTTCGATATTAGAGATTTCTTTATGTAGAGACTTCCTAGTTTCTTCCAGAGACTAGATGTTGTTTTTTCATTAGTGACTTCCCGCAAAACCTTATCATCTAAAGACAACTAGATCGCGCTATGTGCCTTCTCATCCATCTCTTCAATCTCACCTGGGGTCATGTTGTCTGGATAATTTCCATCCAATGCTCTAGCCGTACCCTCTCGCCTCAATAAAGCCTTCATCTTTATCCTCCATAATCCGAAGTTGTTCTATCCGTCAGAAGGTGAGATCTGAAACTTCAAGGATGCCATCTCAAAGAATCATAGAAAATGAACTAGGCTCTGATACCAATTTGTTGGAAAAAAAACAAATGAGGAAAAAAAAATACAGAACACGAGGATTTACAAGGTTCAATCAAGGTGATCTACTTTCGCGAGCAAGGCAAAACAAGATTCTACTATTAATAAAAAAAAGTACATATCCTTTGAGGTCGATTACATCAACATGAACCCTAAAAAAAAGAAGAAAAAAAAAACTTTACCACAATACGAACAAATCTCAATTTTTTCTCCACTTTTGGGCTTCACAAATAATATGTCAGGTCGAATGATGAGCCGGATCCAAGACATAAAATTCAATATATATTTAACATTATTCTTTGACTTTTATTGGATAAGAAACCTTATTTCTTATTCTTTAGATTATTAACCTTATCATCTCTTGATTCGTGCAGATATCACATCAATGTGACATCATGCTCAGGTCGTGCATGCATCATATGCTTATCTGTTCACGATTAGAAATTAGAATCAAATCTAATTTGATTTAATTTCAATTTAACTATCTTAATAGGCACTATTGCAAACACCTTTGCTATTTCATCTTCCATTTAATGTCGTTACACATCGGTTATGGCATATGACATCCCTAGGTTCACTACTAAATTGGTAGTGGGACATATTAATAGATTAGAAAAACCTCAAAGAATCAACTGTCCCTAATCGATTTTTGGGTCCCACAACTTATGAGTGATATCTAGCAATACGTCATGGCTACCTAGTCAATGTAAATATACAAGGATAAAATGAACTTGTCAGCTTTAATTACAGTGTAATTCAATCATTCTCTCTTATCATGTCCTGATCTAATGAAAATCATGGATATAACTATTAAACCTACTAATTAGATCATATGCTCAAATCTATTCAACACGCATTCTTGCGAGACATTTCTCGTCTTCAACCTTAGCCAAGAATTTTCTAATGCACAGTCACAAATAGATTGCATAGGACATCAACCTTGTCAAACAAGGAGATAGATCCCAACCGTTGCACACGATTGTGACTATGTATATGAATGACTATGACCATCAAGTATAGAAGCAGATTGATGACTTGCAAATATGTACACTGTGAACCAGAGCCACTAATATAAAAGTCAATATCGTGTCTCAGATCCAAGGATTACTTAAACACTAAAGCCAAAGCGATTTAGCTATTAACTAAGCATGAAGTCTTCATGTTCTCACGTTTAGTGAATTCAATTGAATTTGTTCCATACGAACACATGTGTTCTAACTTAGATATCTAATGTCTGATGACTTATGGCTCATCATTCCCATCAAGTATCCAATACTTAATGGCAAAGTTGTGAACACACTGGTCTCAACCGGATCATTAGTATCCACTCAATGATCCATTGATAAGGAATAGTTTAAATATCAGAGACCAACTGAAAACATATCACACATATTCTTGACGTCTCAAGAATATGTTTCAGTTACAATTGATCTGATGAACTTCATTTATCTAGAAAAGGAGAAAAGATAAATGAACACGTCTTGCCATTAAATATAATTGAAAATACAACAAGATGCTATTACATGTAATAGTTACATGGTTGCTTTAGGGCATATCCCTAACATCTCCCACAATGACAGTCAATTGGTTGGATTTCACTATATTAATCATTAAAAGGTTACAAGAGATGTCACACTTTATCACTCTTACAAAGCCTCTATAAGATAAAGCTTATAACTCTTGAGAACAAGAGTATAAATCTGAACAACTCAACACTTTGGAATTATAAGTTCTAATCGCTAGACACCATGGATCTTACTTTTATACTCCTTCACCCTCAAACTAACCATTGGATAGGTCTTCAAAGTCTCGCGCTTCAATCACTGATTGGATGGCATCAATCTTAATTGAATGAGATTGTATATGGAAAGATTTAGTAGTCGTTTAAGTATAGTTTAAACCCTTCAGATTCAGTCGCCCATACAACCAAATTCTTAGTTTCCATTGGTAGAGTTAATTCAAATCTTCAAGATATCCTATTTATCGAAGGTAATATCCAATCAAGGATATTCTACTAAGTTGATTGGAAAATAATCCTATCAATCAAACCTCACAAACTTTCATAAATTATGCAGCCAAATCGAAAACCTGCCAAACATGGGTCTTTAGAATCTAGCCAAAAGATATTGTAGAATCTGAACATAATTCAAAAGTAGTCTTTAGAAGTAGAAAAGACCTTTTGAATCTGTACAAATTAGAACAGTGACTCTAAGCTTAGTAAAGTCTTTGCTGACGTGCCACGAGTCTTCTCGAGATTTAGTCTTTAGAGGCAATGTCTTCCTCATCTGAAGAAAAGACTTCAACTATCTCATAAGCAAATACATAACAACTACACCTTGAGTCTGAACGCCAGATTTGGAACAATATAAGCTTGTGTTCATGTGTTCATTCTCGCAATAAGAATTTATTGGCATTAACCAAATTCTTTCTTAAGAATGATAGTTTTGTCAGAATCAAAATATTCAAAAAGAAAGGTTTTGTCAACATGACAAAAATAAGATCTACCAAATTAGACGGTAATCAAAGAAATTCAATTTGTGGATAAGACGTCTAGATTATGGAAATGTTTATCATCATATATTGGTGTGTGCCTGTGCATGTGTGTGTATATATATATATATATTATATGGAGAAAGAGAATGCAAAATCTACTTTGAATTCCGCCGTTGTGTTCGAAATTATTCTAGTACTAATTGTGTTACAATAATATTCCCTAAATTTCAAAGACTACTTAAAACCCTTTTGATCAGACATCAACTATGTCTTATTTGTCCTAGCAATTAGTCAGTAAAAAATTTGATAAAATGCACTATTCTAGCTAGGGGTGAGCATGCTTGGAACAAAAGAACCGGATCGATGGGGAAGCTGTTTGTTTCCAAGTTCCATGGCATGTAGTAGAGAAAGTTCCAAGTTCTAAAAATTGAGGATTCTATTTCGGCAGGTAGATTTCCATGGTATACAATATAGTAAGTTCTAGGTTTCAAAAATTGGAGGTTCTATTCCGATAGGTAGATTCTTGATTCTAGGTAGGTAGAACTTGGAACCTAGAGCCCATAACAAATTTTTTGTGCTTTTCTTAGTAATATGTCTTTGTGTGATCTTGCGACATTCATAATATTTGATGATGAGTTGTGATCTAGAACCACCTATTTGAGCTTTTATTTTCAACAATACTTATGATTGAGACTTTTACTTTTTAAAGTTTCATATTTTTTCATGTGCCTAACTACGAGTTGTGGTTAGTAAACCGTAGCAATAGATAATGGTTATTAAAGATGATGATTCACTGCCATTAAAAAAAGTACATGTCGAATCTAAATAGACTCCAAAATCGACCTTGGAACCTGTGACAGGATAGGTTTCAAGTTCCAAGGTACGCAGGTAGCTTTCAAGTTTCAAAAAATGTGGAACATATTTCGACGAGTAGATCCCACATTCCAGTGGAACCTATACAAAACCAGGAGCAACTTACCTCTAACTCTAGCAAACAACGAGCAAAGATTTTACTTATCTATTCATATTTCTCATAGCTCTCACTCTTTATTATTTTTGTATTCCCATGTTATAAGTTCAAATATAATATAATTTCTTATTTATATAGGTTTTACTTATTTTGGCTATGCCTCGATTAACCTCAATAATCTTTTATATACTATCTGACTTCCAGAATTATCCTTAAATTTACACACATAACCTCATGAGGTCTGGCATTTTTTTTTCCTTGTGTGTCATGGAACTGGAAAAGAGAAACTAACAAATAGAGTTTCAAATAGTACCCTCCTTTCTCCCAAATGCTTATTCATATGACCAAGCAAAGCTTCTTAGACATATTCATCGAGCTGGCACTTAACTAGTTTACAAGATAGGAATTGAACTGAAGTGTTGATGAAAATTTAAGGAAAATTAACAATAATTGTTCCTTTTTCTTTTCAGATGAATGTTTACTTGGATAATTTATGTGTAACATTTTGTTATCATCCATTATTCTTGCTTAACGAATTGGAAGTCATCTTAGTAGATTTTATTAATTTAAATTAATGGAAGCACGCCATTGAACATCTCCATGTAGTCTAAGGATCACATCCAATAGATACAATATTTTAAGGGCCACATTGGATAAGTTAAAAGTATGAAAGTGATATTGCACATTGAATCAAAGTTTTTAGACCATTTGTGCCATTTCCTAAAATTTAAATATGGCCCGCGATTTTTTTTGGTCGGAAAAACAAATTGCATTACTAATCAAATGAGTTCTATACATAAAGGCCCAAACTAGGGGCATCAACACAAAGTAACTCCCAAAGAGGTTACAGTGGAGAGGACGCCCAATGGGTCAGAATGCGATCTAAGGGTATATCTTGGGAACCCAGTCGATAATTTGGTTTACCATTCTCTTGCAATGGGCCACAAATACACATGTGAGACTGGCTAAAATTGCTTGGGCCTGGCAGATAAAATCTAGTGCTTCTAAACTAGCTTCCACTCCTTCGTAGACCGCACGTACGAGAACTAATGAGTTTGACTCCACTTGAACATAAGTCTTTTGTTCCCTTATCCCTTCATTTCCTTTGAGAAGCTTCAAACCAATGAGAAGGGCATGGTCTTCGATGACCAGAGCTTTGCAAGGTGGGATATTTTTGGTGAATCCCTCTAGCAGAGAGCTGCTAGAGTCTTGGAGGACATCGGTATCTGCACCGTCAAGGTCGAGACCACCCATGGAGGCATCAATATCCATCTTTAGATATGTGCTTTTTGGTAAAAACCACGCAAGAGGTGAATAAGTATTTTTAACCCTAAAGCTTCAATCTTTGTCATTCTACCTATTATAGCTTGTGAGAATGAAGTCAACTTCATCAATTAGGCCCATTGTTATAGGATCTTTACCCTGAAACACTAAGTCATTTCTCTATTTCCAGATGCACCAGACGAAAACCATGACTAAATCGAAGGTTTCTAGCTTGTTTGTGTCGTCAATGATGGTCTACATCCACACATCCATCCTGTGGATCTGAGTGTATCGCTACCATATGGTAATGTCCCTCTAGATTTGTTCTGTCCACGGGCATTTTATAAAGATATGCTTTGCTATTTCTGCTTGCTAGTTACAAATAAGGCATAGATGGTTAGGGATAATGTTGAGCCTAAAGAGATTATCTCTAGTAGGTACGGCATTCTATGCTGTTTGCCATAGAAAGATTTGAACTTTGGGGGAATATGTGCTTTCCAGATTATATTCCATAGCTTTCTCGATGGTTGATCTGAGGTGGTAGCTATGTTGGGTTCTCTATTCTCGGTCTCTTTACCCCTAAAACATTATATGCACTTTTAATAGAGAACTCCCCTTTAGTGTTTCCAGTCCATTTTAGTTTGTCCTCACGAGGCATGGGATTTAAAAGGGATAGCTAGAATCTCCTTAGCAGTGTCCTCGTCAAACATGGAATTGATTTTCTAAACATCCCATACTTTTTCCTCTTCTCAGATTAGCGGTAAAACATTCAAAGGTTCCAATTGATTTGCCAAGCCACCAATAATACCCTTCTTGATCTAGCAATCCTTCCCATTTTCAATAGACCAGTGCATTGAATTAGCAAAAGTTTCTCTACCGTGTAAGATACTAAGCTAGCCCTAGGAAGGTCTCAAGCCTTTCCCAACTTGTAGAAAATTCGTGTTAGGAAAGTAGATTCCTTTGAAAATTATGCTCCAAAGCTAGTTTTGATTCTAAGTTAATCTCCAAGCTTGTTTACACAGTAATGTTTTATTGAAAGTGGTCATATCTCTAAAGCCTAACCCTTCGTTATCTTTCCTTATCTTTAGAATATCCCACCTATGCCAATGTAGGCTAGATTTCTTTTACTTGTTCTTCCAACATAATTGGGCAATCCTTCTTTCAATAGATTTACATATTGAAATAGGAACCTTGAAGATTGACATGGTATATTGGGGAATATATTGGACTACAGATTTTACAAGTGTCTCCTTTCCCGCTTTAGAGAAAAAATTCTCTTTCTAGCCTTTTAGCTTCGTGTCTACTTGCGTATTGATCCAAGAAAGTATCTATTTCTTTGTTTTGCCCCAGTCAGAGTGCACACCCAAATATCTCCCTATTTTTTGTTGGAAGTATGCCCTAAAGACAACCACGTAAGCATTATATGGAGGGCATAAGTTGAGCTTTAACATGACATTTAGTCGATTGGCAAGACGTGTTCATTCATCTTGTCCCATTACTCAGATGAATGAAGTCCATAAGATTAGGAGTGATTGAAACCTATTCTCAAGACATCGAGAATATGTGTGACAGGTCTCTAGTCAATACACCATCTTTAAATATGTTCCTAGTCAATGGTTCAATGATTGAGCGTCATTTAATTGCTTGAGACTGGTGCGTTTTTAGGAACTTCACTATTGAGTATTAGATACTCAATAATGATGACGAATCACAAGTTATTGGACATTACATATCTGAGTTAGAAAGACAGGTGCTCATCGAGGACGAGTTCACTGAACGTGACACATAGTGGACGATTAGCAAGCATGGAAAGCTTCGCGCTGGATCAACGTCTAATCGTCTAGGCTTTGGTGTGTAAGTGATCCTTAGACCTAAGGCACAGTGCTGACTTCTGTGTTGGGTGGCTATGGTTCACAAGTGCGCATATTGACAGGTCGTCGATTTGCCTCTATACTTGATGGTCATAGTCATTCACATACGAAGTCACAAGTGTGCACAATATGGGATCTGTCTCCTTACTACGAGAAGAGAGGCTATTACCCTATACGATCTGATCGTGACGGTGCATTGGAAAGACCTCGACCGGGACAGACGAGATTGTCTCGTGAATGCATGTTAGACAGACTGAGGCGTATAATCGAACTTGTGGGCTTAACAGTTTCCATGGCCTTAGTTTAATTGGGACAAGGTTAAAACAGAAGGATTGAATTACACTGTAAGCCAAAGCGGATAAGTTCATTCATGTTCTCATACATTCACACTGTCTGGGTAGCCATGATATGTGGCTAGACGTCACTCATAGCTCATGGGACCTCAAGACAGATTAGGGACAATCAGTTCTCTTAGAGACACTTATTTGATAGTAAAAGTCTCACTACCAGCTCATTAGTGAACCTAGGGATGTCACACACCATAACCGGTGTGTGGCGACATTAAATATGGAAGGCGATATTGCAGAGGTGTCTGTAATCAACTATTGTAATAGTCAAATAGAAATTAGTTCAAATTAGATTTGATTTTGATTTCTAATCACAAACGGATCAGTCGTTAATGCAAGCGCTGATGCAAGTGCTACGCAAGCATGATGTCATATGGATGACTATGCTGCGCCAGCGCTGCGCAAGCGCTGATGCAAGTGTTGTACAAGCACGAAGTCATCTTGATGGGACATCTGCACAAATCACGAGATGATAAGGATAGGATTTCTTATCCATTAGAAAGTCTAAAGGATAACAAAATCTCATTCAAAATAAAGGATTCTAGAAAGTCCTAATGGATAAGATTTGTTATCCGAAAAAATGACACGAAAAATGGGAAAAATAAAGCAATGGGATCGCGACTTAAGGAGGACATCAACGAGGAAATAGGAAGATGGTGCGGTGCAGTCGACAGGCCGGCGTCGCCTTTGCAAAATGGGCCGATTGGAACGACCCACCAATCGGCAGTCAAAGGCGGTGGAAGAGGGGTGGTAAATTACCGCTCCTACCCCTCGCCCAACCCTTATAAATAGGGATTGGGGGTTAAGGTTTTAGAACCTTTTGAAACCTCTCCATTTCACGCTTCCTCAAGAGAATTTTGTGTCGTTCTCGTGATGAATCCTAGGGAGTTTCGAGCTCTCGTTTCACCGAGAACGACCAGAGGGTCATGAGGTAGTTCGTGGTGAAGAAAACAAGCTCCGTTCGTCGTTTCTCAATGGTCGCTAGCACGATCGAGGAACAAATGACCGTGAGCTTCGTCTTCCATCGCTGAGCATCCAGTGGAGTGTCTGAACTAGAGGTTCGGCATTTAACGGACTCCGAGAACATGAGACCGAGCCCATCCAAGCTTTGGCTCTCGAGGTAAGCCTGAAACCCCCTTGATACATGATTTAGATTTTTGATTAAAATGCGCGAGATACCCTAAGACGATCGAGGCACACAGAATCGCATGCTTTTGCTGTTTTTATTTGTATTTGAATGAAATTGATTGTCGTTTCTCTACGCGCCACTTGATAAGAAATACAAGATTACCAACAAGTGGTATTAAAGCCTAACTTAGGCGTACTCGCACATTGGATCGATTTCCGTTCGAGAAATCATTGAGGTTCGCCATTTAGGTTTTGGAAATTGGAAACCACCGAACAACAAATCGAAGCTGATAGTGATCAACTTATCAAGGATTAGAACCGACTCGATCTTGAATCGAAAATTTGTGATTGAAAACTTGCTAGAAAGGTTGGCTAAGGCAATGAGATTGTGCGTCGGTTTGAGAAAATGGATCGGGAAACATTTGCTAACCAAGAATGAACCGCCGGCCGAGAGGTCGGCGGCCACTAACCCCAACTGGTCAGTTAGATCAACCAGCTAGACTATCTAGCTGTGGGGGGCCAACTGGTGTGGTCAAAGGCGGCTCGGTCAAAGACGGCAACCACCTTTGACCGAGTGGGTCAAACCCCCGAATTAGATCCTGACGAGCTCGGAATTGCATGAAATTTAGTCGGTTGCTTGAAAACGGGCCATTGATCAAAACTCATTACTAAGTAATGAAAAATGCTTATTTTCGTGATTTGAGGTTGTCTTGATGGGTTTTTGGGTCAATCTTTGAATTTTAATACTGTTTTCAATTTTAGAAAGAGTTTTATTAGAATCCTCCAATGCTTTGAATTATAAATTCATCACTTGGAAATGAGAGGGTGGTGATATGAAACTTCGATGTGTTCTTTGGCTCGAGACACATTGAACTTGGTTCATAATCATCTTATGACATACATATATATTTTCTGCTAAATATTTATTTTAATTTATGTTCTAGTGGAAGGATACATGCTGGGTTTTATATGTGGATATATCTGTGCTGCTGTTGGTTGCTAATAGGACTAGTAGATATGATTAGATTTAGGTGAGACCAATGAAAGACCTAAATCTCCTCAATTCTTAAATATCAAGTTGAAGCGGGTGTCAGACTCGTGGCCTTCCACCATCGTGGAGTTGATGTTCTGTCATAGTAAGTTGATTGACTCACTAGGAATACGTGGGGGTCAATTTTTGTCAACGACAAAGGACCGCTCCATTAAAGCATTTGATGTGGTGGGGTTGGAACCAAGCGATTCCAATAACTGTCAGGTGAGGATTGTTTATATTTCCAATATTTGCCAAAGATATTCGGTTTGACTTGACTATGGTCATAGGGTCAATAACTGTCAGGTGAGATTGTCATGACCTAGAGGCCGAATAATGATTAGGACACGTATGAGATACGTTGGATAGGTTGATCCACTCATTTAATTCACGTTGAACGCCAATAATTGTCGGGTGAGGCAAACCGTGAGTTAATGAGACTCCAATCCCCGCTAGTGATCCTACCCAACAAGGATTGCCGTTTCTCATCCGAGTATGAGATTTGAAAAAAAATTAGTGGGAGCCTATTTAATTCAAAGGCCAGAATGGAATAGCAATACCATTGAACATCAACGCCCAACAATTGGATTTTCTGCCAAAGATAGCTATTACTCTGCTATGGTAAAATGAACCCTGTTGCTTCAAATCTATTGAGAAGAACCTTTTGAATAGCCCTATGTCAATTTTTTGGCTAAGAAAAATTAAGAATTGTTCTCAATTGATAAAATTCAATTATGTGCCAAATAAAAGATTGACTGTCTTCCTTTTATAAAGGGTTAGACCATAGATTTATGTCACTTATGAAAAGTGACATAAGTGTGACCTAAAAGTTAGGTCAGACAAGAACATTAACATGGTGCAAGGTTGATTATTATGTGATTGAGAATTATTTGATAAAATAATTGGACCTCAAGATATAAGATATCTGAAGCATCGTATTGTATCAAGATGGTTGAGAACAGTCCATGAATTATAATGTTCTCTAAAATCTGGCACATAAAGAATTAGCAAGATTGGATCTCATTGTAATTAATGAGAAGTTTGTGGATTTGATCCTCCAATCCTTGCCTAATTCCTTTTCTGGATACGATCTAGAATTGCCATACATTGATGGCTTATGAGAAGGAATTGCACAACTATAGGCAAATGCAATGGCTATGGCTGGAATTTATTCCATGAGAGGTGAGACTTCTTGGAAGAAAATAACAGCCAAAGGAAATTAGTTGTGCAAGCCTTAGCCAAAAATTAAAAGGGGCAGAGGTCAACTTTATGGTGTTAAAGGGCACTGGAGGAGGCACAATGAAAGGTCATAGTGAGCTTGAATGTCAAGCTAAAGGACTGACCTTATAAAGGTCATAATCACTGTGCTTATTGAGGCTAATAGTTAGCCTGGTAATTCGATTACCGAAGTCAATAAGCGCCGTGATATTAATGCCATTATTAGAAGCCCTAGATAGTCTAAATCCAGAGTATGTTTGGCATCTCTGATTAGGTCATTTTGGAGAAGGCAAAAACCATAAGCTGAGTAAGAATGGGTATGATAATCCATCTGGTTTTTAACCATACTCGACATGTGAGAAATGCCTTCAATGAGAAATGACCAAAAATGCCCTTTATAGGGCATAGACCATGAGATGCGAATATGCTAGGATTGATACATTCAGATGTATATGGACTGAACAATAAGATTGTTTAAGGGTGATGAATTCTCACTTCATTATCGAATTTGTACTTAATGAAGTACAGATTTAAATCCTTTAAAAGTTCAAGGAGATTAGAAATAAAGCTGAGAAAATATATGTAAAATTGTACTATCACTCTTCAATTTGATTGAGGAGGTGAGAACCAGATTTTACATATCAATAGAATAATGGCAATTATCTAAAAGGGGCTCTCCAAAATGTTGGTGTACCTAAATTCAGAAGTTGTCCTCATTGGATAAGGAGCGACATGTGAAATACACCAACTTGCTGATATCTCATGGGATATGCCTTTCTGACGACCATAGGTGGACTGAACAGAGTGCCATCCAAAATCTATTTTAAAATGCCCTATGAGATATGGTAAAAAGAAACAAATTAGTTGGAGGCAATGGATCTCTGGTTCAGTGGGAGCGTTCGATATACGTCTCTTAGGTAAAAGACGAGAAAGTCTCGTCCTATTGAGAGTTATGGACACTTGGTTGAGGATTTCAACCGTTGTTTACAGCAAACGATGGTGATCTGCTGAGTGATCGTAATGCCTAAGAGAAAGAGATGTTTGACATCAATTCTGGAAATGGCTCAAAGCTTGGAAATCAGTAACGGACTCGAAACATTCCAACGATGTTTTGAACATTGGTTGACTTGCCTAATGGTATCGTACCTATAGGCTACTGGTAGATTTTCTAAAGAAATTTACTCTCAAAGTCAATTGGGATGTATTAGATGTGTCTGGTTGAGAAAAGTTCTCGCCTAAAGGCCTCACCGAAGTCCATTCAGATTCATTGGTTGTAGTTGCATGCTTGGAATATAAGTGATTCCACGAGGACGTGCTAGTGGCTTTCCTGAATAGATTTCCTGAAAAAGACATCTATATAGAATAGCCGAGGATTTAGAATCCCAAGATGACGATCCAAAGGTGTGCAAGTTAAAAGGTCCCTTTCTGGACCTAGGCGAGCCTCCAGAAAATTGAAACATCAGCTTGATGAATTGTCAAACTGTTTGGAAGTATTGTCATCAAAGGCTGATAATCCTTATTATATGCAAGCCAATGTTACATATCATCACGACATGTTGGCAATTGGAAATGAGTTTCCAGTGCAAGTCATTGATTTAATGTTCTTGTCACAAAAGTTCTCCATAAAAGAGTCTAGAGAAGGCCACTTACGGATATTAGATATCAAGATCTATGAAGGTAGATCTAGATGGTTAGTTGGCCTCTCATAGTCTGCGTACATAAAAAGTGCTAAATGGTTTAGCATAAAGTTCCTTTCTTAAAGACAATGTCCCAAGATTCCTATAGAAAGGGAACGGATAGTGTCTCCACTGATCATGGCATAAAGTATGCTATTCTATGTACGAGACCTGATATCGTGTATGCTGTAAGTGTTACAGAAGGATGTCAGTTCAAGTTCCACATTGAGAATGCTGGATGGAAGTCAAGAAAGTCCTTGAGTACTTTTGAAGTACTAAGGATTTGGTCTTGACTTATGGAGAATTGAAGATTGAAGCAAATGAGATTATGATCTTGAATCAAATCTCTAAAGTATGGGTTTAGTCTCTTGGGTTTATTCACATGAATGATGGTAAAGCAGTCTATTGGAAATGTTCTAGACAGAATCTAACAGTTTATTTTCACCTATAAAGTAGAGTAGATGAAGCAACTTTGGAAGTTGCAATTACGAGATGCCTGGATGAAAAGTTCATCCCTGAACTTGGACTTATTCCTTTTGACTAAGGAATAGAGGTCTCGCTAGTCCGAGTATCTAAAAGGCACCTTCATCTCTTTAAGATATTGTTGGAAGAAAGGTTAAATCACCTTGCAGAAAATCACCGG
>JAGVVM010019532.1:0-12573 GCA_019149425.1 Psidium friedrichsthalianum
TTTGTGCTGTAGGAAGTGACTTGGTGCTGTAAGAAGACTTTGGGTGCCTGACGAAGGACGTTTGTGTGCCTGTAGGACGGACTGGGCTGGTAAGCAAGGACTTGGGTGCCTGTAGGAAGGACTTTTGTGTGCATGTAGGAAGGACTTGGTGTCTGTAAGAAGGACTTTTGGTGTGTCTGTAGGATAGGACTTCGGGTGCTATAAAAAGGACTTAGTACCTGTAGGTAAGGACTTTTAGTGTGCCTGTAGGAAAGAACTGTGGTGTGAGCCTGTAGGAAGACTTGTGCCTTGTAAGTAAGACTTTTAGGTGTGCCTTGTAAGAAGGACTTTGGTGTGACCTGTAAGGACTATGGCTGTGCTTGTCGGAAGGGGACTTGGTGTCTGTAAGGACTTTTGATGTGCCTGTAGGAAGGACTTTGGGTGCCTGTAAAAAGGACTTGATGCCTGTAAGAAGGACTTTTGGTGTGCATGTAGAAAGGAATTTGGTGCCTGTAAAAAGGACTTTTATGTGCCTATAGGAAGGACTTTGGGTGCTTGTAGGAAGGACTTTGGGTGCCTGTAAGAAGGACTTTTGTGTGCCTATAGGAAGGACTTTTGGTGCTTGTAAGAAGGACTTTTGGTGCCTGTAAGAAGGACTCTTGTGTGCTTGTAGGAAGGACTTGGTGTCTGTAAAAAGGACTTTGGGTACCTGTAAGAAGGACTTGGTACCTGTAAGAAGGACTTTTGTGTGCCTGTAGGAAGGACTTTGGGTGCTTGTAAGAAGGACTCTTGTGTGCTTGTAAGGACTTGGTGCCTGCAAAAAGGATTTTGGGTTACAGAAGGACTTGGTGCCTGTAAGAAGGACTTTTATGTGCATGTAGGAAGGACTTTGGGTGCCTGTAAGAAGGACTCTTGTGTGCCTATAGGAAGGACTTGGTGCCTGTAACAAGGACTTTTGTGTGCATGTAGGAAGGACTTTGGGTGCCTGTAAAAAGGACTCTTGTGTGTCTGTAGGAAGGACTTGGTGCCTGTAAGAAGGACTTTTGTGTGCTTGTAGAAAGGACTTGGTGCCTGTAAAAAGGACTTTGGGTGCCTGTAGGAAGGACTTGGTGCCTGTAAGAAGGATTTTGGTGCCTGTAGAAAGGACTTTGGTGCTTGTAGGGTGCCATTCTGGGATCTGGGGAGACCAGGAATCCTGTAGAAGCTCAAACCCAATTTTACTTACTTCAAAGGGTGCCATTCTGGGATCTGGGGAAATCAGTAATCCTGCAGAAGCTCAAACCCGAATTATATTCTCTTGTTGCTCAAGTATAAGTCAAACAAGCAGAGATCAAAACGTCTCGAATATTGGAGAAGGTAGATACTTATATGTGCCGCACTGAATTCGAGCACCTTGATAATCGTCAGAATTCATTCTCTTAAAAGGTTCAGGTTGAAAATATATTTACCTGAGAATTTGGAAGACTGCCTAGTGATTTCTTTGACAATTAGGCTTATTCATTCAACAATTGCCAAATGGATTTCGAGACCTAAGAAGGTAACTCGAACATCGGGAACTTGTTACCTGTCAAGCAGTATCAGAGGTAACATGCGCAAGCATTCTCATCAATGAGTTCATTGGTTCATCCAAAACTATTCAGCAAAGTTTGCAGTGATTAGAAGTAATCTGTGTAATAACTCATGATGCACTCAATCAAGATGTGGATCATGCATGACTACTCTGTCAAGTTTGCACTGTCAATTTTGTTCAAGGAGGTTATCATAGTATGAATACCTCAAATGTAATATGAATGGGGACTTCAGTCTGAAAGGGCTTTCTCTCACTCTCGAGAAAGGCTGTTTATCCTAATTGTAGGATTGAAAAGAAATCACTCAATCTTACCATCATCGCATTTAGCAAGGGCCTGAGTAATCTCGCAATCGGTACGATCAAACCGATCTGGAGGTCTTGATTATGACCATAATGTAGGCTGGGTCAAAAGCTTAACAAAGGGGACTCTTTGAGTCATGGCCGTTGACAAAAGGGTCTTCATCATCTGCTCCGGGTTTACAAGTCAAGAACCCTGCAAAGTGAGAGAGAAATAGTCTTGCTCGTACCTTTTCGAGTGATGCTTAAAATCTTTCAACTCTACGTTAATTCAAGCGCGTTAATCAGAAAAGACTTCCACGGGTTGTAACGTAGGTTCGGATTGAGGACCAAGGAAGTAAAAAGGCTTATTTTGGCCCAGAAAATATATCAGGTGGATTTGACGCTGGTGGTCATCGCATCTTTGTCACCAGTTTTGACCTTCTTAAAATAAACTCCAAAGGAAACCACCGTTGTATGAGGAAAGTGTCAACTTCTGCTGGTACTGTCGTCGCTCTCGGGCGGTGTAGACTTCAACTGTATTTTTTGCAATCTGACTACTTAAAGAGTTTTCTTTTGCAATCAGATCCCATTAGGGATTTACAACAAAAGACAAGATGTTTTCACTGAGTGTACATGGATATTGATTTGAATGGGCATTGGCCTTGCTTTTGACTGGCACTTTGCTTTTTTATGCCCGGGACTGGCTCTTTTGGTCCTGCCTTTTGCCTTTTCTTTTTCATTCTGTCCAGAAAAGAAATTTTCAAAGATTGTGTCGCATGCACAAACATATCACAGACCACACTTGAAGAGTTGAGTTGGGAGTTTCATGTAGACCCATTTCTTCTGAGTTCTTCTACTTTAAAGTGGTAGCACCATATTCATCTTGGAATGGGCAATGATCACTAATGGGGTTTTAAGAAACGAATATGCAGGCTCAATTGGGCAATGCAAAGGATGAAAGGGTATTGGATAGAGAAACGAGTGCTTTTCGTCATTCTAAGGCACTTGAATTAACGCACGAAGTTGAAAGCTAAGACACACTCGAAAATTGATGTTAGTCCGAGCAAGAAAATTTTTAACCATTTACCTCTTGCTATTTGCTGGGACTACTTCCATTTGGCCCCGGTGTGGGGTGGTTCTTGACAGGGGTTATAAAATGAAACCGCTGCTCAAATAGATTGTCAATGGTTACCTGTAGTGTTTAGGATAGAGAAATGAATGCCTCCTTCCTTTCGGTATCGTACCTTTTGCGAGAAAACCCATTACCTTGGGGAATATGGAATACATTTAGTACTCAACTCACTATGGATATGGGATATGTATGGAAATGGGATCGTCTTTCATCATCCTGTCATGCCCCATCCACACATTCGATGCATCATGTAAATGTTATGCTCCAAGTCAGAATTGGCAAATTGAACATGCAGAAGAGTCATACATGAATCATGGCATGTGCAAACACAATATAAATGTGGCAATTTTGGTATTATGCATGTTTGCAAAATGTGCAAGTATATAAGAACATTCTAAAAAACGGGAGGATTTGAATTGCCCTTGGACATCAGGGGAAAAATCATCATTTCGAAAAGATCGGGGTAGAAATTCACCAAAAATAGGATTGGTCAGTCGAAATGACCCGTTTCCTAATTTCTGAGATTTTTCTGAATTTTTTCAGAATTTTAGAGATAATTTACCGATAAGGGGCAAAATTGTCATTTTGGAAAGATTGGGATGGAAATTCACCAAAAATAGGATTGGTCAGTCAAAATGACCCATTTCCTAATTTTTGAGATTTTTCTGAATTTTTCTGAATTTTTCGGGACAATTTACCCATAAGGGGCAAAATAGTCATTTTGAAAAGATCGGGACGGAAATTCACCAAAAATAGGATTGGTCAGTCGAAAGGACCTGTTTCCTAATTTCTGAGGTTTTTCTGAATTTTTCAGAATTTTCCGAGACAATTTACCCATAAGGGGCAAGATCGTCATTTTGGAAAGATCGGGGTGAAAATTCACCAAAAATAGGATTGGTCAGTCGAAATGACCCGTTTCCTATTTGAGATTTTTTGAAATTTTCAAAATTTTTCGGGACAATTTATCCTTAAGAGGCAAAATCGTCATTTTGGAAAGATCGGGATGGAAATCCACGAAAAATAGGATTGGTCAGTTGAAATGACCCGTTTCCTAATTTGAGGTTTTTCTGAATTTTTCTGAATTTTTCGAGACAATTTACCCATAAGGGGCAAAATCGTCATTTTAAAAGATTGGAAGGGGCAAAATTGCCGAAAATAGGATTGGTCGGTTAAAACGACCCGTTTCCTAATTTTTAAGAATTTTTCTGAATTTTTCAAAAATTTTTTTTGTATTTTCCTGACCATTTTCTACACATTTTTTTAAATTGTTTATGATTTTTTATGAATTTTTCATTTCATTTTCATTTTTTTTCTATGAAATGACCCGGTCGGGTTGTGAAACCGACCCGATTGGACCCGACCCAAACCCTCATGGTTTGAGCTTTGCGCGGACGGGGCTCAAAGCTTGAGCACAGTCCAAATTCTACGATTCCAATGAAGTTTGTTGGACTCAACTTTCTCTAACAAGCCTGCTGATCCAGACTATGCCCATTCAAGTTCCTCTAGTTGGGCTGTAATCACCATGATAATGGTCAAAGATAGACTCAAGCAGAGATTGGGATCTTTTGTGAAACAGTAAATCACACAATAGCCCTCCCACACGTCACGACATAGTACATAGATTATAGCAAAGGGGAACCATGCATCACGCATATATACACCCAGAGATGGTACATAGAAAGGTACATTGTTATGGAAGTTCTTTTACAGAGGACAACATTACCACTTTGGACTAAACATGGAATTAGTTTAGCGTAAGCCTAGAAAGAAGCACAAGAAGTGGGAAAGAAATTGATTTAATAACTTGCAATCAAATTAAAATCATGCGTTCAATGGTCAAATTATTAGATCTGCATAATATACAAGCACCTTAGTTTGATTTACACTAACCTTTGAGCAAATTTACTAAGTCACAAGAAAACCATAAACCAGCACAGCAAAGGTAAAACATGTCGTTAAATAGAAAGCGGAATGAGAGGCACCACTAGACATTAAGAAAGACACCAATAGACATCAAACGAGTTCGCATAAGAAGCTACAGAAATGATGAAGAAACACTGCATATGTCTCGTTCAATAATTGTTTTTGAAGCAGCACATTCTTGTCGAGATCAAAGAGATAATGAGTTGGCTATTTGACCCCAAGCAATACACACACTACAGTGTTTCCAAGCAGAAAAGCTGCTTCTTAATGCCTTGATTTAGCAAATGCTTCAACCTCACTGCCATATCCTTTTGGTGCATTATCAGCTGCGATACACTTTGTTGCTTATGCCCTATTTGAATCGATCTTTCTCATAGCATATACTCTTTCGAGGCTCAACATCAAAGTGCACACAAAATCTGAGGGTTTTGATAATTTTAACAAACAAACTTATGCTCGATGGAACAAATTCAGCATGAGAGTAATGGGCTCTCTTGCAATGGTGCATACCAACTACTAATACTTGCAATGGTGCTACCAACTACTAGCATCACGATTCTCCATATCTAAAACACATCGCAGCTCATTTACTTAGCGCATACACAAGCGAGAGAAAAGAAAAAAATCCAGCAAATATATAAAATCACGACTATCAAAAACCCAAATAGGAATGAAACTTAACCAACATCTGAATGTATACCCAGCTTACCACATACTCCCTCGTGCTTGAGCATGTAGGGTCCGCCCTCGAGCGACCGATCAAAATGGCTAGGGACTTTGTTCTTTTATCCGCCGTTTTGGTCCAGGAGCTTGAGCTCGAACAGGGCTCGGACGTCAGTGCCGTCGCTAGTGAGCGCGATAAACACCGACACTAAACTAAGCTCCCCTCATTTAGGCTGCCTACCTAATGCAATAGACTCCAAAGTGTATTGCATTTGCATCGCCTCTGTTCAAACTCTAGGTTCTTGGGTTGAAGAAGCTATTGCCTCCCCCCTCCCGGTGGGAGTTCCTCCTCCTCGAAAAATCCCCTCTCTAGCTCCCTTTTTTTTTTAAAATTCCTTTTGGTTTTCCCTCCATGAAGCATCCAGCTCCTCCTCTCCTTTCCACCGAAAAAAACCATCCACCGAAAGTCCACTCTCATTTGTTTATTCTCACACTTTTGTCTTTCCATCGATGCTGCCCTCCTCCTGTCTTGGAGCCGACCAGATTAATAAGTGACCACAATAACTTGACCCGACCTGAGGCGATGATGATGGTAGGTTCGTGGTGGATCCCATTTGGGTCACTGATGTGTAGAGTGGCAAGTCTTATAACCACACATAGATCTGTATGATGACCCCCATTGAAATTCTGATGAAGATGTCCTCGGCTTGTGTGGGAAACCACTCTGGCAATTGAATCACCCGTGTTCCAATTTGGAGATTGCTTTCAAAGCATCATGGAGCCTATCGCAAACTCGGTGGTTCTTTGTCATGCGAATAGTCGTCCCGGTTTGCTTGCTAATCAGACCAAATGAGACTGCCAGCATTTCACTATGTGCCATGGGACTGCACTCTCGCACTTCATCCATATCATGGAGGTTAAATCTGATCACGCATTGCCTCTTGCATCTTCTCCCTCCGTTGCTTAAGTTGCTCTAGTTGCCAGTATATTTTCTCAGACCTTGGGTGTGAGACATCTCCAGTTCCTAATACATGGACTTTGTTTCGATCTCTATCACCTATAAGGCCTTTTGAGGTTTCAACCCATGTCGTCATCATTCCTTTACACTTATCAACCATATCCCATTTTTCGTGGTGCGCCAACCAGTTTGAATGCACCACGTGTTATCAGCATTTAGAGGTTCCATTCATAGAGCTGCTCAATAACGCGTTTGCCTAATCTTACTTCACAGTGAATCCTGCACCTCAACAGTGCTCTCAAACTTCTACCTGCCGTTAATCTGCATTCCTCAACGAAGGCATTTGCCTCAGCAAAGAGTCCAGCATGGTCTAGGAGAGAAACCATTAAAGTGCAGTGTGTGGTATTACGATTCCTAATGCAGTTGAAGTAAAACTTCCCTTCCTCGACAGCGCAAGCAGTGACACAAGCATGGAGGACTGCTTCATATGCTAATTCGTCAATTTGAATGCCTGCATCTCTCCATCTTATGAAAAACTAAGAGCAAGGTTTCCTTCTCCGTGTACTCTATAGCCTAAAATAATCACATCCATGAAATTGACGTCTCTTTGATCAATTCCTTTAAAAATCTTAAGGGCGTTTTTTGATATATCCAGCTTTCATGTACATGTCCATAATAGCATTCTGAATAGTGAGATTGAGTTTCATACCACTTCTGACAAGTGCCCATGAATCCCCTATTTGTTAATCATTCTTCCATGATAATGTCCTCTAGGCTCTTTCCCCCTTTTTTCTTTATTGACCGAGCCCCACTCCTTTCTGAGTAGCCTTCCATGTTGATGTCGAGTGCATCGTGTTAGAATGTATAGTAAGAATGTATAGGTTTGTAGATTTTTCTCTTTCCATAGTCCCACATAGGAAGAGTTTAAGCTCTTCCCCCTTCCAAGCCTATATAAAGGCTTCTCTTGTACATTATTCTACACACCAAGAGAGTAAATTCTATCTTCTTTTCATCTTTCTTTCTTTCTTATCATGGTATCAGAGCCAGTTCATTGTTTTAAAAGTATGCTCTGCGGTTGCCATAAATTGGATCTTCCGCATCAGAAATTAAGACAATGAGTTTTTTGAGCTATTGAGCCGCTACTCTTGCTTGCTTCTAGTCAAGCTTCACGTATTTGTGCCTATTAAATTTTCTTTTTCTTTCATTTTCTAGAGCTTACTTTGTACCTCTAGATTCGTGCTTCTTCATTCTATCGACTGCGCACTTTTGTCCTGCGCTTCAAACTTTGGTGATTTTCTGGTCAGTTTCTGACTTTCACTCAATCATCATGGGATTCTAGTGACCGCATAGACGTCAAGCTCGATGGTTCCAATTATTCACTTGGAACCATCGGCAATGGCTGCACTAGTTTACCGCGACTTGTTTGAGCATGTTGAAGTTTTCGTCTTTGTCCTGTTGCATCACGGACACTGACTCATCCAAACCATCTCCTGAGGCGATTAAGCAACGTGCCACTGAAATTCGAGCATGGAATTGCTGATCGAAAGGCATGGGCTATTCTTTTTGGTTCTATTGATCCTACTCTTCGCCGCAATTTTCTCAAATATGGGAGCGAAGTTTTGTGATCAGCTCGCTGAGATGTTCACTGAGACTGGGGATATTAGAGTCTATCAGTTGGAGCAAGAGATTTATTGTGCCACCCAAGGATCTCGCTCCATTGGGATTTCTATAACTACATGCATTCCCTCTGGAGTCAATTGGATATTCTTGCTCCTATTCTCTGCCCGACATGCTTGAAATGTACTCAGTGCCCGTCTACTCGACTTCAGGCTCAAGATAGACACCGTCTGCATGCTTTCCTTATGAAGCTGGGCTCTCCTTATGAAGGTATTCGCGGCCAGCTTCTCCATCGTTCTCCTAGACCGTCTCTCCTTGACGCTGTCAAAGAACTGCAGTCTGAGGAAACTCGTCTGGGTCTGCTTTCCTCTTCTACAGTTTCTAATTCCACAGCTGTTTTGGCTACTCCACCACGTGCTCCGCCTACTCGTAGCTCTCGCCGCCCTTCATGTACTTATTGTCACCGTCTTGGTCATGATGAGTCACACTGTTGGCGAAAGAAGAAGGATGTTTCGCGCCCTCCTATGCCACCGCATCCTATTCAACATTCTACCTCATCTTCACTAGCTCGGCCAGTTACTTTGGCTTCTTCCTCTACAGATGACGTGTTGCTGCTCTTGAAGCTCAACTTGCTCGATTGAGTCCTTTGCTTGGTTCTTTTCCTGGCTCCAGTACTCCTGCAGCTATTTCTTCTATTGGTAGCACAGCTGCGGCTACTCCCTCTTCAGGTGATACTTCTACTACCTGGATACTTGACTCAGGAGCTGCTAGACATATGTCTGCTTCCGCTGCTTGTCTCACTCAGCTCTCTGAGCTCAAGCATTCAGCGCATTTCTTTACAGCTGATGGTTCTCCTCTCCTAGCTACCCAACGGGTACTCTCACCGTCCCTCGGGATTTCAGTGTCCCTGATGTGTTACATGTTCCTTCCCTAGCTCTTAACTTATTATCTGTTGGACAGCTTACTGATGCCGGATGTATTGTGAGCTTTACTGACAGCTCTTGCTTTGTACAGGATCGTTTGAGTGGCCGGACGATTGGCAGGGCAGTAGACGGGACGGACTCTATACTATGCAGCATCTCCATCTTCCGTCTTCCTCCCTTCCTGTTCCTGTGTTAGCTACCCTTGATCTTGCTCGATGGCATCAGCGTCTCGGGCATATTCCTTCTTCTCGTCTCACCGTCCTTCATCAACAAGGTGCTCTAGGTCCTATTTCTTCTGCTAGTCTTCCTTTGTTCTATTTGTCCTTTGGCCAAGCAATCTGCTAAGCCTTTTCCTATCAGTAACTCTAGATCTACTGCTATTTTTGATCTTATCCATTCTGATGTATGGGCCCTGCCCCGCTCTCTTCTAAGAGTGGTTTTAAATATTATGTCTCATTTATTGATGATTATTCTCGTTATACATGGGTCTATCTTATGCGTCAGCGCAGTGATTTCTTTTCCATTTATCAGTCTTTTACTACCATGGTTTCTACCCAGTTTAACAGAAAATCAAAGTTTTTCGATCTGACTCGGGGGGAGAATATCTCGGGTGTCTTTCGTTCTCTCTTGGCTAGTGATGTACACTTCCTCAGTTATCCGTCCTGGGGTTCCAGCTCAGAATGGGGTTGCTGAACGAAACACGTCATATTCTGGAGACTACTCGCGCTCTTTTACTTGCCACCCACGTTCCTACTGAGTTTTGGGCTGAGGCCCTTCTCACAGCTGTTCATCTCATTAACCGCTTACCCTCGTCCATTCTAAATCAAGATACCCCTTTTATCGTCTTCATTCTCGATCTCCCACCTATACTCATCTGCGAGTTTTTGGGTGCACTTGTTTTGTCATCCTTCCACCCTCTGAACGTACAAAGCTCACCGCTCGCTCTATCCGTGTGCATTCTTGGGTTACAGCACGAGCATAAAGGTTATCGTTGTTATGACCCAAATACGCGACGTGTACATCTCTCGCAATGTTACATTTCATGAGCATGTCCCTTTCTTTCCTACCAACAACACCACCTCCCATGTCGTCTCATATTCCATTCATGGACTTCCCGCTGATTATTTCCTGATCCTTCTTCTCCATTTTCACTTCAGATCCAGTCATCACTACACCTTCACCATCTCCCCGTTTCCTTTTCCACCCCGGATCTAGATATATCGCATGTCCCTTCTACTGCACCTCCGCTCCGACTGCCCTTGACGATTCTACACCTCTAGAGCCACGTCGTAATCCTTCTCGGGATCGGCGTCCACCTGCTCGGTATGTTGCTGCCACTTCTTATTCTACCGAGTTTGGTTCCTTTTGGCTGTTGTTCATGCTATACAGGAACCCACTAGTTATCACGAGGCAGTTCAACATGCTGAATGGCGTCAGGCTATGTCTGAGGAACTCTCGGCTTTACAGAGTACTGGTACTTGGGAGCTTGTACCTCTTCTCCAGGTCGATCCTTGGTATCCTGCCGGTGGATATACAAGGTGAAGATCCGTTCTGATGGTAATATCGAGCGCTACAAAGCACGTCTGGTTGCCCGGGGTTCTCGCAGGAGTATGGTATTGATTATGAGGAGACTTTTGCTCCCGTAGCAAAGATGACATCTGTCCGTACTTTACTAGCTATTGCTTCAATTCGCAACTGGCCTCTCTTTCAACTTGATGTGAAGAATGCTTTTCTTCACGGGATCTTCAAGAGGATATCTTTATGCAACCTCCGCCTGGTCTTGCTCACACTTCTGGACAGTTTGCCGCCTTCGACGGGCTCTTTATGGTCTCAAACAAGCCCTCGTGCTTGGTTTGAGAAGTTTGGTGATGCGATTCGATCTGCTGGTTTTACTCAAAGTGAGGCTGATCATGCTATGTTTGTTCATACCTCTTCTGCTGTTGCACTATTCTTCTTCTTTATGTGGATGACATGATCATCACTGGGGATGATCGTGCTCATATAGAGCATACCAAGAGGCACCTTAAGCATCATTTTTCCATGAAGGATCTTGGACCACTGCGTTATTTTCTTGGGCTTGAGATTGCTCGCAGTTCGCGTGGTATCCTTCTTTCTCAGCAGAAGTATACCGCTGATATTCTCTCCAGGGCTACTCTCTCCGACTCACGCACTGCTGTTACTCCTATTGAATTGAATCAGAAACTTCGCTCGGATGACGGGGAACCTCTTTCTGATGTGACCGCTATCGGACTTTAGTTGGCAGTCTTGTATACCTTACTATCTCTCGACCCGACATCGCTTATGCTGTTCATGTTGTCAGTCAGTTCGTTGCTGCTCCTCGTACAGTTCATTATGCTGCTGTTTTGAGGATCTTGCGCTATCTTCGGGGCACTTTGACGCGTTCTTTGTTCATGCCGTCTTCTTCTGCCCTCAAATTACGTGCCTATTCTGATGCTGATTGGGCTTCCAATGTGACTGATCGCAAGTCTGTCACTGGCTATTGCATTTTCTTGGCGATTCTCTCATTTCTTGGCGTGCTAAGAAACAACATATTGTCTCACGTTCCTCTACAGAGTCTGAGTATCGTGCTATGGCCGACACTACTGTTGAGATTGTTTGGCTTCGACGCTTACTTGCTGACATGGGTGTTTCACTTCCGGATCCCACTCCTTTATATTGTGACAACAAGAGTGCCATCCATATTAGCGCGAATCCAGTCTTTCATGAGCGTACCAAACACATTGAGATCGACTGTCATATAACTCGTCATCATCTCCAAGCTCGCACCATTTCTCTTCCCTTTGTTGGCACTGAGAATCAGCTTGCAGATTGTTTTACGAAGGCTCTTACATCACAACGCTTTCTATTTCTTCTTTCCAAACTCTCGTTCTTTTGATCCCTTGAGTTTGAGAGGGGGTGTTAGAATGTATAGTAAGAATGTATAGGTTGTAGGTTTTTCTTCTTTTCCATTAATCCCACATAGGAAGAGCACTAAGCTCTTTCCCCTTCCAAGCCTATATAAAGGCTTCTCTTGTACATTGTTTTACACACCATTAGAGAACAAATTCTATCTTCTCTTAATCTTTCTTTCTTTCTTATAACATCGGACCTGAATACCTTTTGACGCAAAAAGAGATGTCCTTATTTTTGATGCTCCTCCCATTTGTTTTTTTTTAGTATTCCTCCTGTTTTCTTGATGACATATGCCCATATACAAATCACGAGAAGGGTCTCTTGAAAGCTGCCCGGCCTGCATATTTACTTGCTTGTAGTCCTTGGGACTAGATTGTTGAACCCCATCTCATCACCAATTTCATAGTTAAAAATGCAAGTCATGATGTTTGAGAACTCCTCCTGGACTACAAGTTTTTTCATGTCATTTGTCACTCTGGAAATTCTCTGCAACAGGGAGATCTTCCGCCCCGATCAGCTTATAAGACGAGCACCATCTTTTTATAAATCCATCTCGATCTATTTTATGAGGAGGCGGACCACTCCCTCGAGTCTTCGACTTTCAGTTAACACTCGG
>JAGVVM010019534.1:0-29590 GCA_019149425.1 Psidium friedrichsthalianum
CCATAGACATGTGGTTTATCTTATGCGACAACGCAGTGATTTCTATTTCCATTTATCAGTCTTTTATACCATGGTTTTCCCAGTTTAACACAAAAAATCAAAGTTTTTCGATCTGACTCAGGGGCGAGAATATCTTGAGTGTCTTTCATTTCTCTCTTAGCTAGTGATGTGTACACTTCCTCAGGAATATCTTGTCCTAGTGTCGCAATCAGAAATGGGGTTGCTGAACGAAACACAGTCATATTTGGAGACTACTCACGCTCTTTTTTTACTTGCCACCCACGTTCTACGTGAATTTTGGGTGAGCCGCCCTTCTCACAGCTGTTCATCTCATTACACGCTTACCCTCGTCCATTCTAAATCAAGATACCCTTTTTATCGTCTTCATTCTCAACCTCCCACCTAATACTCATCTGCGAGTTTTTCGGGTGCGCCTGTTTTGTCATCCTTCCACCCTCTGAATGTACAAACTCACCGCTTGCCTTAATCCCGTGTGCATTCTTGGATTACAGGCACTGAGCATAAAGGTTATCGTGGTTATGACCCAAATACGCGATGTGTACTGATTTCTCGCAATGTTACATTTCATGAGTATGTCCCTTTCTTTCCTACCAACACCACACCTCTCATGTTGTCTCATGGTGTCTCATATTCCATTCATGGACTTCCTCGCCTGATATTTTCTTGATCCTTCTTCTCCATTTTCACTCAGATTCAGCCATCACACACCTTCACCATTCTCCGCCTGTTTCCTTTTCCACCCCAAATCCAGAACATCGCATGTCCCTTCCACTGCACCTCTCGCTCCGATTGCACTTGACGTTCTACACCTCTAGAGCCACGCCGTAACCTTCTCGGGATCTGCGTCCACCTGCTTGGTATGTTGCTTCCACTTCTCTATAGCTACCGAGTTTGTTTCCCTTTTTGGATGTGTTCATACTATACAGGAACCAACTAGTTTAACAAGGCCGTTCAACATACTGAATGGCGTCAGTCAGGCTAGTTTGAGGAACTCGCATGGCTTTATAGAGTATTGGTACTTGGGAGCTTGTACCTCTTCCTCTGGGTCGATCCTTGGTATCCTGCCAGTGGATATTACAAGGTGAAGACCGTTAGATGGTAATATCGAGCGCTACAAGCACGTCTGGTTGCCCGGGTTTCTCATAGGAGTATGGTAATGATTCTGAGGAGACTTTTGCTCCCGTAGCAAAGATGACATCTGTCCGTACTTTACTAGCTATTACTTCAATTCGCAACTGGCCTCTCTTTCAACTTGATGTGAAGAATGCTTTTCTTCACGAGGATTTTTAAGAGGATATCTTCATGCAACCTCTACCTGGTTCTTCCTCCCACTTCTGGATCAGGCTTGCCGCTCGACGGGCTCTTTATGGTCTCAAACAAGCCCTTATGTGCTTGTTGAGAAGTTTGGTGATGCGATTCGATCTGCTGTGTTTTATCAAAAGTGAGGCTGGATTATGCTATGTTTGTTCATATCTATTCTGCTGGGTGGTTTACTCTCTTTTTCTTATGTGGATGACATGATCATCACTGGGGATGATCGGCTCATATAGAGCATACCAAGGAGGCCCAACATTAAGCATCATTTGTCCATGAAGGCATCTCGGACCCCAACCCCCCCCCCCACCCCCACACACACCCCGGGACAACCCGCCCCCCCCCCCCCACCGGAACAAACACCCAAAGCCCCCCCCCCCCCTCCACCCAGCTGCGTTATTTCTTACGGGGCTGAGATTGCTCGAAGTTCGCGGGGTAGTGGTATTCTTCAATTCTCAGCAGAAGTTAACCACTGATATTCTCTCCAGGGCTACCTCTCTCCGACCTCACACACTGCTATGTTATCCTATTGAACTGATCAGAAACTTCGCGCCGACGACGGGGAACCTCTGATATGATGTGACTCGCTACGGATTAGTTGGCAGTCTTGCTATACCGTACTATCTCTCGTCTCCCGACATCTATTCATGTGTTCATGTGTTATCAGTTCGGTATGCTCCTCGTACAGTTAATTATGTGTGGTTATTGAAGGATCTATGCTTATCTTCGCGGGCACTGACGCGTCTTTTTCTAATGCCGTCTTCTTTTAGCCTCAAAATTACGTGCCTATTCCGATGTTGTTGGGCTTCCAATGTAAAAAATCGCACGTCTGTCATTGGCTATTGGCATATTTGTTTTTTGCGATTCTCTAATTTCTTGGAATTGCTAAGAAACAAACATATTGTCTCACGTTCTCTACAGAGTCTGAGATCGTGCTATAGCCGATACTATGTTGAGATTGTTTGGCTCGATGCTTACTTGGACATGGGTGTTCACTTCCGGATCTACTCCTTTATATTGTGACAACAAGAAGTGCCATCCATATTAGCGCGATCCAATTCTCTTCATGAGGTACCAAAACAATGAGATCGACTGTCATATAACTCGTCCATCCAGTCTCCAAGCTCGCACATTCTCTTCCATGTGTTGGCACTGAGAATCAGCTTGCCAGATTGTTTTCCGATCGCTTCTTACCATCACAACGCTTTCTATTTTTTCTTTCCAAACTCTCGCCCTCTTTGATCCACGTCGAGTTTGAGAGGGGTGTTAGAATGTATATAATGTATTGTATAGGTTTGTAGAACGTTTTTCTTTTGCCATAATACCACATAGGAGAACACTAAGCTTGTCCCCCCTCCAAGCCTATATAAATGGCTTCTTGTTACATTGTTTACACAAATTATTAGAGAAACAATACAATTCTCTCTTAAACCTCTCATTATTATCAATACCAAGTGTACATCCACATGCTCACGCTTTCTGAGGCTCCCTGAGCTCTCTCTTGAGCTTAGGCTTTCGTGGTATGCGAAATTCATGTTGGAAACGTCACTAGAAAACACTTCTGTCGCCCTCGGGACTCAGCAAGAGTACAAAGGAGGATTGTGGTGGAGAATATGTTTGTCTGCTCCAAACCAAGACCACATTTGGCGAGAGCTAAATAAATTACTCCGCAATCATACCCCCAAAAACCGGAACTTTGTACGGCACTGAATATGAGTAGTTCTGACCAAAAATGTGAAAAACTTCTGGTGCCTATTCGTTCATTTCTTTTGGGAAAGAAAGAAAATAATTCTACTTGTCTTTCCCAAGAAAGAATAAAATTATTTTCAACCCTTTTCAAAAGGAGAGGAAAATTGAGTCATGGAGAGCATTCTTCTACTGTAGGAAAGGGATAGTAGGGAACTCGAAAAGAAACCCAGTTTATTATTTAGATTGAATTCAATAAATGAACTCCGTGAAATTTTATAAGAATTTCATATGGTGTTAAACTACCTTATACATATGATTTTATAGATCTAAGATGTTTAGTATTAACTCAAAGATATCTCAAACACAAAAAATAAAAGTAAAGGCCAAATATTTTTTAGTAATAGAAGATAAATATCGGTAAAATACTGAAGCTGCATAAAAGTTACGACGTCAATGGGATGGACTCAACAAAACGAAAACTCAAAAACAAAATTGAATAAATTTGACCATCAACGTATATTTCATCACTAATTTCTTGAAGACTAAATCCTGAGCACTTGGAGCTTCAGAAATTGATAAGACGAGCTAAGTTGCCAAATCAAAATACAAGGCCCGCTTGGAGAAAGCCTTTCAAATTACAAGGCCGTTTGGAGAAGGACTTCGGGAATTACTTGGGCTTTAAGATATGGGTTTTCCATTGAGAAATAGACTAAACTATGATCCTTCATGGCAAGTTTCATTAAATGATATTGTAAATGTTTCGCCGAAATGTCCTCCCGCGACGAAATATCCATTATCAAAGTTGTTCTTTCGGCTTCTCAATTAAGTGAAACAGGGTTCTCGAGCCAATTCTGGATATGAAAGTCATAGGCAAAGAGACAACAACTAATTTGGTTTACACAGGAATGTACAAACACCGATATTTATACCAGAATCTAATCGCCGACAAGATTAAGTGGACTCAATGATGCAATCAAACGCAAACAAACTATGCTTGGAATTTGATTGATGATACATCCGAGAATACCAAAGAAATGTGCCCTAATATAAATCAACGACGCAATACTCGTACACTAGAATTCAATCGACAACAAGAATCTGAAAGTTATAACTATGAAAATAAAGTGCGATACTGGAAAGTTGGTAATATAATAATGATATGATGGCAACTGCCTCCTAACGGTTTTCTAGCGGTTCCATTCCTTCGTGTAGCCTCGATTGGTTATCTTCGTGTTCTTGAATTCCTGCAGGTATTACATCCATGCTCTCGAACAGTCATCCTCGTTATGTATGAACGCTTCGCAATCTTCATGTCTCAACTGCTCCATTCCCCTTCTCCTCGTTCCTGTGTAATAACCGTTCCCTCCACAAACTTGCGCCTTTGGTCTCAACGGTCCTCTCTTACGTGAAGTTTCAAAATGCCAGGGGTATTTTGAACCTATTTCAATCGACGTCTGTCACCGACATTTATATCAACGGCTATCGATCATCCGCTGTTATATTCTGACAACTGAATATGTAGTGCTGAAGAACATCAATGTGAACTATCATATATCAGTGCTTGTCGATTAAGCCAATATATGTATATCGAGATTCACGTGTTATGCACATGATTGCATGTATCAAGTATACACTTATTGACTATCAGATAATTTTTTGTGTCAACGGTAATGACTCGGTGCATTCGCGTGTCCGAATCTCAGTCAAAAGGAGTATTCAAGGTGTAACCACAAAATTCTGGTGCGCCATCGCACTGAATGTCTGAAGTTGATGCTGCCATTGAGTTTCTATAAAATCTCTGTGGAAAGCCTTGAAACTATTTGCAAATTGGTCACGAGTGGTAAATGGATATCAATACCAAGTGAATCGGGACTGATCATCGACAAAACAGACATAGTATTTATATCCGAACAGAAGTGACAGGGTAGGGGCCCCTAACATCAAAGTGAACCAGTTCAAGAGGAAACTAAAAATTCCTATTCTAATCAATAAAGACTTTGCCTTTATTCTATTTGCTTCTGCATGGTGACTGAACCAAAGAATAAAGATAATTTTCTTCGCGGGCCCAATTGCCCAACACTGGAGAATGATAGCAACGTTATAATTATAGGTACCTAATATCGAAATATGTTGCTCCATTGCGTATTTTTTTAATCACCAGGGTCGTGTCTGGCTTTACTCCAAGGCGACCTTTTATTATCTCTTACTCCAACATAAGAATTTGAAATCCCGTGTTGGTGAACAACATTATTCTTGTGTAGTTCCAATTACACATGGATTAGGAAATGTGTCGGGAAGCGATTCATGGGTGGGATCCACTTCTAAATGGTCTTCTTATTGGATGACTAAAAAGAGTCTTTTATTAGATAGATTAGCTACATTTGTTTAGGGCTTACTTATATCTTCTTATCTTATTTTATATTTCCTCAAAAATAAAATAATAAAAGTATCAAATACGTGATTGGAACTGTACGGATGGATGGGATTCCGCCTATGATCTATAAACTCTCTTCAAGGAGTCTAACGAAGACTTTTTGAAAATTTCACCTATATTACTACCCAATAATGGAGCGATTTTGCAAACTTCACAATAAAAAACTACATTATTTGGTCATGATGCAATCGTGAGCCGTTTGATAATTTTTATTTTGAATTTTGAATTTTCCACTTGCTTATCTTAAATTTGAAATGGTATAGAGGGCGAATAATACTCCTATTCAATTAATTCTGATTTGTTAAATGATCTGGAAAGCACACAATGTACATATCATGGTTATTAGCTAAGCACACTGCATAGCGTAATCTTGACCTTAGAAGGTGCAAGTGAGTGTGCATATCCATAAACAGTGAGAAGTACCGGTAGAAGAATACTGGACTGTATTTTAATATAGAGGCGACTTGCTGGGAACAGCCTAATTTGACTCTTATCAGTTTACGCTCCTTGAATTCTTAGCACGACCACTGT
Source organism: Psidium friedrichsthalianum (assembly GCA_019149425.1). Taxonomy (NCBI): domain Eukaryota; kingdom Viridiplantae; phylum Streptophyta; class Magnoliopsida; order Myrtales; family Myrtaceae; genus Psidium; species Psidium friedrichsthalianum. The sequence goes on from JAGVVM010019534.1 coordinate 5,990, forward strand.
TGGCCGACGCATATGACCTAGAATGACTTGGTCACGTAGAGTCAAACAAAGCAAAGATGATGCCGCGTCCGAAGTGAGCGGGCATTATTGCGAGACCGGGCATTATTCGCCCGTCGTCAAGGGTCAATTTTGACCGGATTAGGGACCTACATGGGAGTTTGACAACACCAACATGACAAAATCAAATGAGACCAGAAAACTAATCGCTTGCTCAATCAGGACTCTTCCCTAATTTCGTCTCATTCATACTAGCAAAACATATCCGGAGTCACGTGAAATCTATAATGTTGAACATTGTTTGGTCAACTTCTCTTCACTCGACACAGCGTGGACGTCGGATGATGCCGAGACCGTTCTGTCCACGATCCTCATCTTTGCCGGCATGGTCTTGCCGATCCAAATGGCTGCAGCGCATAAAGCAGTCCACCGGTCCTGCAGCCAGACCTGCGGTGCTGGAGTGCCTGCGAAGCAGAACCTGACTTACCCGTTCGGGTTCTCGCCGGGCTGCCCAATCCAGCTCAACTGCACCGAGGATGGGGACGCCCTCATCGGGGACTTCCTGCTGCAGCTTGCGTCCTCAGACACCATCACCATCAACATCGAGGCCAAGTGCGACCGCCCGTTCAGGTCCATCGAACAGCTCTATGGCAGTAACTACGCCCCGCTCGGGACGAACGCCATCCTGCTCGACAATTGCACGACGTCCATCCCCTGCGATGTGCCCAATACGCAGGCCATCCAGTACCAATTTCGGTCCCTCTGCGACATTAGCAACGAGACCAAGACCAGCATGAGCTGCTACTCCGAGGCGACGTTTCTTAGCCGCAGCAAGCTCTTGTCCCTCGGCTGCAAGTACTTTTTGTGTTCGATATCCTCGGAGAAGCTGAACAACGTGTTGGGATTCCAGATGTTACAGCTGTCGTGGTGGCTGAACGGCGATGGGTGTGAGTGCTCCCAGGATGCAGACTGCGTTAAGCTCTCGGGGCTGCCGAACGGTGGCGGAAATGGGTTCCGGTGCAAGTGCAAGGACGGGTTCCTCGGCGATGGGTTCTTGGCCGGCACCGGCTGCTGGAGAGGTTAGTTGGAGTGATTTATTATAGTTGACCGTTTTGACCAATATCTTCAGGAATCAAATTAAAAATTGGTGCTAAGAATGCAAAGATGGTAAACAAAATTAATTTGCTGACTCTTATGGCAGACTTTTTGCCGGCGAAGAATATTACCTATCTACTCAACTTCTAGTCTTAGTTTATCGTCGTCTCGAGGGAAATGCTTGCATCACGGTGACCGTGTTATGCCGGGCGCAAAAATTTTTCACAATTCCTTTTGTTTTTCCTTTTTAAGTGCTATGTCATAGCCACAAAAGAATTTGCAGCTGGCAAAGCACCGTCTACTGTCATTTGGCAATGGACGGTCACGCTAACAATTTCCTTGTTTTAATTGCACATTCCCACCGTTGCAAAATCGAGTCCCAATCTAAGTTGTATTGATACTGATACGTGACACAACACGCCGATACGTTGGAATACATATATTAAATATATATACTTATATATACATGATAAATTATTATATATATAAATATCGACAGTGATTTTTCTTCTTTAGTTAGGAATTTACAATTAAATTTTTGTGAGGCTTGCTGGGTATGCTAATTTTGTAGTGGCTGGGTCTATGACTAAAGTAGATATATTTTTATATATATATTTACATTTTGATTCATATTTTATTGAAAATGTTTAAATTGACCCAATGAGTGTTGAGATCTTTTTGGATTTGTGGGCGTGTCCAAAGTGCGGACAGTGTGTCGTATGTTTGACAACCGTTGATCACGTATCGATCGTGTGCTGAGAGTGTCGGACGCATGTTGATGTCCGACACCCGTCGACCCGACACAGAAGCCCTTGCAGGGTGCCCGTGCTTCTTAGGTCTCAATAAAGTAGCTCGTCCCCTACCATCTCTGGCATCCACGTCAGTCGGCGCCACCCGCCAAGCACCATTTGATGGAACGCTGTGTCTTTTTGTTCCACAGCGAAATCATCACCAAAGAGGGAGAAAGAGGAGACGCTGAAAGTACTGGCTATCGGGTTACCAATGACGGTTCTTTTTGGTGTACCGGTGCTGATATTGGGCGTAGTTCACGTGCTAAGAAGGAAAAGGAAATTGGCCGAGGTCCTCGAAGATTGGGAGAGGGACTACGGCCCGCACAGGTTCAAATACAAAGATCTTTACATGGCGACAAGAGGATTCCGGGACAAAGAGTTATTAGGGGCCGGTGGGTTCGGCCGGGTCTATAGAGGAATCTTACCCCAATCGAATATAGAGATTGCAGTGAAGAGAGTCTCCCATGAATCGAGACAAGGCATGAGAGAATTTATAGCAGAGATCGTCAGCATGGGTCGGCTCCGTCACCGCAACTTAGTGTCGCTCCTCGGTTACTGCCGCCGGAAAAGGGAGTTGCTCTTGGTTTACGACTACATGTCCAATGGGAGTCTCGACAGGTACCTCTATAACCAACCAAAGGACGTCCTCAATTGGATGCAAAGATTTAGGGTGATCAAAGGAGTGGCAGCTGGGGTGCTTTATCTGCATGAAGGGTGGGAGCAAGTGGTGATCCACAGGGATATAAAGGCGAGTAACGTCTTGCTAGACGCTGAATTAAATGGAAGACTTGGAGATTTTGGGCTGGCGAGACTACACGACCATGGAACTGACCCTCAAACAACTCATGTCGCAGGAACGCTTGGTTACCTCGCCCCCGAGCACATGCGAACCGGAAAGGCCACTAGGAGCACTGATGTATTTGCATTCGGAGTGTTTTTGCTTGAGGTCGCCTGCGGGAGAAGGCCGATAAAGCACGGGGATACGGAGGACGTGATATTAGTGGATGGGTCATTTCTTGTTGGGACAGAGGTGACATTCTTGAGGCAAGAGATCCTAAATTGGGGGCGGAATTTGTGGAAGAAGAGATGGAGTTGGTGATGAAACTCGGGTTGATGTGCTCCCAGCCCAATCCATCGATGCGGCAAGCATCCGTCAAGTATTGCAGTACCTGGAAGGCGATCTGTCGATGCCTGAATTGTTGTCCAGCGGGTTAACAATTGCCCATCGCGAAGGTTTTGACAATTTGGCCAGGCCCTTACCGTCCTCCATGGACAAAGCGTTTACGCACTCGTCTTCTGTTGCAGAATCGCTTCTCTCAGGTGGGCGATGAGCCTTCTGATTTAGTGGGTTTGTTTCAATTCGATCTGTCAAAATGGCCACAGACCCCTATTTTAACCCACAGTAACGAAAGTGGGTCATAAATGGGTCAGATTAAAATTAAGATATGGTTCTAAATATTTAAGCCCATGAGTCAATGAAATAACTTTTAGCAAATTGTTTTCTGAATGTGTTGGCCGACTCCTAAGTCCTGATAACGCTGCAAATCGAAAGAATCGCACTTGCTATTGCACCGATCCTTTTGAGAAGCGGCCTTTGTTGACTTGTTTTTGTATCTATAGCCAATCAGCTTAACCACTGCAATTTGTTCTTGAATTTATCCCCACAGGTATCCAAATTAGGTTAGCTAGCGGAATCCTGTAGCTTTGTTTACCCTTTTTATGTTCTTTTATTCGTTGTCTCTAAGCCTTGCCCGCTTCTTTCACCTTCCTTGATCGTTCATACAAAACGATTTTCATATGTTTTCGCCACGAAGGACGTTTATTATGGAGAACATCACGGGAAATGTCCATCAGAACTCGTTGATGCGGATGATCCTTAAGTGTCAGTCAAAAAGGCATCGATTTTAGCCGATCCTTCGTTAATTCCTGTCTTCATAAACTATCGCTTGTATTGTTACTTGTACTAAAATTTGTTGCTCGCAACAACTTTGTGAAACAATAATAATAAGAATGTGCCATGCTAAGACAACCGTATGTAATATGGACTTCGAACAGGAATAGTTTCCTTATTGCTCCAAATGATGACGGTCTCCCCTGGCGATTTCAAATTCTATTGTGGAAGACGAAAAGACGGGAGCAATTGCATTGGCGCACCTTATAAGGGCAAGTATCACGATGACAATACCACCTACTCATGACAACATCTTGATCACCACAAGAATCACGACCTTATGTCGAGGTTGTTTTGAGGTCACAAAGCGGGACCTCACATTGATCAAGGTTTAAGGTGTTGTGTGGATTCTCATTCATACTTTTTTTTTTTTCCTTACTTGTGAAATAAACCATTCTTCACACTTGAATGTAGGCATAACTGCTGACCCTCGATCCTTCTTTGGTCGATGTAGCAAGTTTGGTCTTGGCCGAGGATTTTAAGGTTGTGACTTCAAACAAACTGGTTTCCTTATTGATTGAAACGGTGATTGTCCTAACTGGGGATTTCAAATTTAATTGCGGGTAACAAAAGGACGGAAACAATTGCATTGGCACGCCCTATTAGTGCATGACTGTTCACTTCTTCCATATGGCAGACAAAGCCATCCACACGCATGAGGACGAGGGAGCTTACATCTCTTTTAAGCAGGAAGAGACATCCATTCGCCGAACGGACGATGCTCATATCTCATTCTGCAACCGTTCAACTGGACATGAACCCCGATGCTGGTGCCGGAGCTAAAATAGATCCGTTCCTGCGCCTCCGTTGGGCAATCGGTGCAATCGGATACCGAAATCTTCCCATCGCACGCCGCGTGGCCGTAACAGGCATCGGGACCAGGATTGGGAGTTTCGTCACGAGGGCTATTGGAATGGCAATATAAATCGTAGCCCGCATACGCTGTCTTCTTAATGAAGCAAGCCTCGACGATGCTGACTTTGATAAGGCGGTAAGGCATAACTTTAGGTGTATAAAATTTTGTTGTCAGTGTCCACTTTTCAACATTTTTCATCACTTCTGATTACGACACCTATCACAATAAGATATTGTGTGAAGTCATCTATCTTGCCAGCCTAGGGTTAGAATAAAAAAAGAAACAAAGAAAAGAAGGAGGAAAAAAGAGGGAAAGAACAAGAAAATTAATGATAAAAAATAAGAAAATTTTAAAAAAAAAATCATTAGCATCGGTTATGCTATGAAGGAAGGTCAAAGGACAATCGACGTTGACTAGACTTCCACATCAGTTAGTTCCTACCAAAAATTTCTAGTACTTTGAGGGTTGAGCCTCAAGATCGAATCTGGAAAACTAGAAGGCCGTCCCTTGAATTTGGCCAAGAGTGTCTGGTATTGGGGATAGCATATTAGTTTTCAGATTCAAGCTTGTCTTCGTTTTTTTCCTAGTATGATAGCTAAAAAGACTAAATTGACAAATCGTTAAAAGATTTATAATTAAATTGGCAAGTTATCAAAAGGTTATGAACTAAATTGCACATTGAAACGTTTATGAGACAATTGGCAAGTCGTCAAAAGATTTAGAATTAATTTGAGCAAATTAAAGGGTTTATGACTCAGTTGGCATAAGTGCCATAGGTTAGGACTTGTTTTTTTATAATTTTCCCTAATCCTCAAGTAGTTTTATTAAGAGAAAAGTTGAAATGCTAGAAACACGTAAATCAATAGTTAGATAATGTAAACAAAGTCCAAAGACGTAGTAAATTGTATGTGTGGAATATTTCATTACTTAGTCACGCTTTCCACGTACGACCCAAAAGTACTTATCTGCTTATTTGAAAGGGGAGATATTGCTGTCCATGCATTTGAAAGATAATAATTTGAAGCAAGAAAAAAGAAAAAAAAGTAAAAGGAAAAAAAAAAAGGAATGATCAAAACGTCATTGTTCAAGTCCTTTTTTAAAATAATGAGAGTACTTCAAGCCATTATTTGAAACAAAATATACTTTATACTTTTATTTGAGAAAATAATGGCACTTTAAATCTTTAATTAAAATTTTTCTGGATAAAAATTTGGCAGGAGAAGAGCTCCAAGCTCATTACCAAAACTACATATAGCGATTCTGAAAACAATTATGTTCATGTCAGGTTGTGCATTCTCAGGCACACATCACAATCATCACGAGAAAGTGCATCATTGCACACCACATGACCGTAACTGATATCATCAATGTCTATGAATACTGAATAGGCAACTATCACATGTTCATCTCTATTCTGATTCAAAATCATGGTGTAACGTGTATCATGAAATAAATTAAATAAATGAAAAAATGTAAAGAATTCAAAAGATCTAAATAAAATAGTCGAGTAGCCACGTTCTGATCATAGGAACTTAATGGTGAATATGTTTTTGAGAAGCGGCCATATGTTGCCTTGCTTTTGTGTGTATACAAATCAGCTTGGCCATTTTAAATTCGTCGTTTTTTGAAATTATTTCCGCAAGCATCCAAATTAGGTATTATTTACCCTTTTTTTTTTGCTCTTTCATTCTATTGATTTTGATCTTCGATAGAGATGTCAAATGGATAGATCAAGTCGGATATTGTCCGACACATATTGACCCATTTAATCCATTTAATCCATTTTAACCTATTTTAATGTTATCCAAATTCAACAACCCATATCCATCCCGTATAACTTAAGTACTTTTATATTTAACTAAATCATGAAATATTTATGTCTTATAATTTGTTAAAAAAATGATATTACTAAATCACTTTTATGCAATTGACGTTTAAAAAAAAACCTTTTTTAAAAATATTTTATTTTTTTATAAAAATAATTAAACAGTAAATTTTTCAGAATTAAAATTATTTTTAAATTTTATTATTTTAGAAAATTAATTTTTTATTATTAAAAATATTATTTATTTTTTAAAAAATTCAATTTTTCTATTTTCTATTTTCTTTCCCTTTTTTTTCTGGCGACCGTCGATGGCAACCTAGAGGCAACGGCGGTCAACAGCAGCAGACGGCAGTGGTCGACGGCTTAGGCTGCTCACGAAAGTGGATTCCGCCCTACTTCTCCCGCGGTTGCATAACAAAAGAATCACAGTTATGGGTATAATAAGGACGACCGTCAGAGCCATGAGTTCATGGTTTATACCAAGGGTTAACCAAAAAACCCAACACAAAAAAGGGAGGGGGACGAACACAACCTGTGATTTTCTCTTGTAAATGCATAAAACACAAATATTCAAATCCCAATCCATCACTTCTTTGAAACAAATTGGAACTGCTCAATCTAACATTGTATCAAAGTATTCAAAGCGCAGCTTTATCTAGCCAAAAAGATGGCGGTAGGACTTCCAGGAGTTGGCGGATTCTGTTGCAGCAGCGAGACAAGATTACCGGCCATTGTTAGAGCATTGGGGTCCGTCGCCGACAAAACTTGCACTTCTACAAGACCAAGCTGCCTTCTAATTAAGTCCAGATTTTCTTGAAGAACTTCAATCTCTCCAAAGGGGAGCTTCAGATCCAGCGCTTGAACACCAAGAGTTATTGCTTCATCTTTCTTAAACTTCAAAAACGGCATGCAAAGCTTTTGGATTTTCTTGAAATCGCTGGATTGGCCTACGCTGCTCTGCTTCAAAGCATCCATTATCTCGCCATCGGGTGCAAAGGAATGCGTTGCCCTGTTGTACTTGTTCTGCAGTATCCTTAGGCACTCAGCTTTCCATCCATCATACTGTTCGTTTACGTAAATCAAACCTCTCAGCTTTTCTTCGGTTAGTGCGGTAACTGGGGCTCCCTTATTTGCCTTTTTTGAGCCAAATATCTGTTTCTGAAGCAGCTTCCTCATCAAGACAATCGAGTCTTGCAGATACTTATTGGCACTCTTGAGAGTTAGATCTGGACACTCGGCAAGAGGCCAGCCCGCTCTCACCACAAAACTATCCTTTTTGAGAAGTACCCTCCACACATATTCTGCATAATGAGGACAAATAGGAGCAATAAGCCGTGTTTGCACATCCATAAACCTCCACAACAGATCTCGGTTCATGCCACCGGTACCACAAGACAGTCTGTATTCATCTCTAGCAGCCTGAAGATCATAGAAGCCAGACTTTAGAGCTTCACGGAACATATAATCCTGGTAATGCTGCTCGGTCAGTTTGACAGCGATATTCATGTCATTTGCAAAAACTCTATCTGCATAAGTAGATGGTGGACCAGTTCTCAAAGAGGATTCTGCATCCAGAACTTCTTCCATCCATGAAAGTTCCTTCGTGAGCCTCAAAATTGCAGCATTTGCCGTCTCAGATACAAAGTTGGCATCATCAACACCGTCACCAGCATCAGCCAGAGAAAATCGTGTGGCATCTGCAGAAAATTCCTCGATGGACTGGCGCAATGTTTTAAAATTCCCTGTAGACTTCGACATCTTTTCAGAATTGAGCATGAGGTGGCCATTGCACCTGAATCCACGAGGCCAATGTCGCTTAGACATGATTGCTGTGTGATTGTAAATGCAGAATGTCAAATGATTCTGGATGAGGTCCTTGCCAGATACTCTTAGATCAAAAGGATACCAATATTCAAACTCTTGCTTCATCTGGTTAAGCAAAGGTGATGGAATATCAGATGTTTGAGGATATGGACCACGACAGAAAACAAACTCCCACACCTCATCTGTCATTTGTTCAGGCTTCATTGAAGTGCTAGAACCGTACATGTCATCTTTATGTAAGAGGTGGGCTATCGTGTAGTAAGCCATGTAAATAGTAGAGTCGGATAATGACTCCACAAGGAATTGCTCATCCCAAGGGATGCGAGTGCCAAGGCCAAAAGATCGTGAGCAAGCCCACTGGTTAAGCCAGCTCAATGTATGCTCAAAGCCATGCCGTGTCTCATCGAAATACAGATTCATGTTAGATAGGCATTCCTCAGCCAACTTCTTCCATTCAGATTCCCCATAAGTGATGTACCACTGATCTGTAAGAGCAACAACACATTCATCACCTGACCTTGACATGACTCTTTTTTCAGGTTCACTGTACATAATAGCCTGTCCAGTCTCTATAAGCATGCTTCTGATCAACGGCTTTGCTTCTTGCACTTTCATTCCTACATATTCCCCCACGAGCATAGTTCCTTCAGTAAATCCTTTCAAGTATGTCTTCTGCTTTGCTTCTGCAAGCTTATCTTTTCATTCTGACTCTTAATTTTCATATCTTTGCAGACTTTTTCCGCAGCTTTATCTCCATATTCTGGAATATTAATGATTGGCACAATCTCAAAGGGCAATACCCAGTCATCCTTCACACCGAACTTTTCCCTGAGACCTGGCTTTGCTTTCAAATCATGCAATGCCATGTAATCATCAGGAGCATCACTGGGTACACTAGTCACAATCCCTGTTCCTTTGTCCATAAGGATAGTCAACATCGGTAGAGCATGAATAATCTCATTAAATGAAAGTGGTGACTTCAAGGGAAGACCAATAAGATCATAACCAGTCAGCTCCACCAAGCAAGTAGGCTTCTCTGGAATCTTGGAGAATCTCTGGTAGGCCAAGTTGAGGGCCGCCCTCTGGGCAACAATGAACACATCAGTATCGTTGATTTCAAAAGCTCCATATTTTCCTTCTGGCAACACCCATGCATTTGTTTGCCCATACATGGTCTCCGGTCTCAATGTTGCAGCAGCCAAGAACACTCTTTTCCCTTCTAAAACTCCCATTTTTGGTGGAAATGGCGGAACGACCTCCATCTTGATAAGAGTGTAATCCTGAGGCTGAACTCCTTCGCCAGTTGCCCGGTCATGATCTGCACATGGTTGGCCATCTAGAGGAGAGTAAATTGTGTACCGCAGATCTTTCACAATTTTACCCATAGATTTCAACTTCCTCATTTGCCACCTCACAAAGGAGTCAAAAAACGGGTTCACATCTGTGCTGATGAAGGAACGTCTCCAATCACAACTCAACCCAAAAGCCTTGAGATCATCCACAGCCAATGGAGGAAAGAAAGTCAACCAGTTGGAAGGATCCTGAAATTTTGATATTTCACTATCTGAGAGGCCAAGACTACGCATAATCTCCCACTGATACATCTGCCCACCTGATTTTGATGCAGCCTTAGATTTCTTCCCCTTGAACTTATCTTTCATGGCTGGTTCAGATGCATTTTGGTCCGTTGTTTCTGATTCTTCATTGACCTGATTCTCTACTTCACTTGGAAATGCTGGAGGATCACCGAACTGTTGGATCTCCCTGGCAAGTTTGTCAGCCGATGCCTTGATGGGCATACCAGTGCAGTGAAAAGCAAATGGCAAAAGCACATTTGCCCCTCTTAGTCTGTGATAGGCTGCGGCGAATTCAAGCTTCGAAACCGAAAATGCATGTCCAAGATGCAGAAACCCATTCATATATGGAAAAGGAAAATTGCCAAAAAACTTTTCACCCTGTTCAGGAGGTTTTGCACAAGATTCAGCCCTGAAAACATCTTTTTCTATCCACCAGGTTCGCACCGCAGCCTCAATCTCCAACAGACGATCCCTTCTTGCGAAGCTTTTCCCTCCCTCAGTCGTCATCCCAATAAAACGAGAGAACCTGTATAGTTTACATGGCAAATTAGATTAAGTAATTCAGGTAACAAAATGCTCTTCAAATGGAAAACACAAAATAGCCTGGTAGTCCACAAGAATCAGGCATAATGTAGAAACAGAAAAAACATGTCAACTTGAAAAGCAGAAAGAGAGAGAGAATCAGTCATTGGAAAAGAACAGTGGCTTGTACATGGTGCTCTAGTAAAGATGCAACTATATCAGTGTCCATGAGAGAGAGAGAGAGAGAGAGAGAGATCCACACAGACGTGACAACTAAAAGAGAATATGCGAACAATTTGGCATCAGCAAACGTCAGAGTGAATTTCAATACTTACGACATAAAAAAGGATAAATTTTTCGGAGACTGGACAAACAAAATTGAAAAAGTGGCGGCAATAATTAGGCATCATTAAACATGAAAGTGATTTTCAAAATATACAACGTAAAAAAGAAAAAAAAAATTGCCAAAAAGCTAAAGCTAAAAGAGCTTTGCCCTTTCCTGTCAACCTATTTTATGACGAACAAATGGAGATCTATATCCTTTCACGACCACTCAATTCCTCAATATGAAAAGCTTACAACAAAAGACAGATTGATGATACAATAGAAGATGAAGGTGAGTTCAGAAAGTCTATCTCTTAGATGAAAAATGAAGAGGAATATGTGGAAAGTAGTGAGTAGGTGGGGCGAACATGATGGGTAGATATTTGGGAAGGAAAGATAACCTTTACAGGTCTTCATCACAGCTTGATCATCTTTTATTAAGGCAACCATAGTTTGATGCTCATTTATTTTTTAGTGGCCCTCCAAGTTTGTTTCCTTTAAAAATGGATGGGCTTTAATGACTTTACGGCTTTATAATACATAGAGTTGTCATTCAGCAAATTTCATTTTTCATCTTAGCCAACAAGAAAACATTTCTGTGTGGCAAAACCAGTCAAGATTACATCTTATACCATGATTTGAGGTTCACTGAATAAATGTACCATCATCCAAACCAAAAATCAGATGCAAAAGAAAATAAGAAAAAGAAAAGAAAAGAACATGAAACAACTCACCGAAAAAAAATACGGGGAGACAAAAGGATAGGGCTCCTTCTATAATGCATGTAATTACCAAACCCACTCTACCATCTTCTCCTAGAATATCAAAATGAAGGGAGAAAAAATATCTTATATGACTAGTAGAGAATAAAAAAAAAAAAAAAAAATTACCGAAGCACAAAAGCAACTCATCATCACAATCAACCTTGATCTTGAGTGAAGAGAGGCTTGAAGCTATGGAATGCGGATTATCAATAATTGAGAGAGAGATTTACTGCAGTTGCGGAAGAAAATAAGATATGCTCTAAAGTGGAACTGGTGTTTGAGAATGAATAAATAATTTGGTAATCACTATAGCTAATTACTCAAGCCTCATGTGAAGACTTGACAACAAGAAGTAAGAATTGGACCTCTACGGAAGCATCTTGCAGCATCACAATGAGTTTCTTGGACTAGCTACAGCCGGGAGGCATTGATGCAATTTATTAGAGCTTTAACTCATATGTTCGATGAAAAGTGTAAAGATCGACTGTTTACAACTGAAAAAGATGATATTGTCAGTTTTGACCAGTACCAATTAGCTAGTGTACCAATCTCTCTATGAGATCTACTAGACTGCCTTATTCAAAGAAAAGCACTCTACTGCATTAGGAATGACCAATTCCCACAAGTACCAAGAGAAAAAGACATTATGCTAATAACACAGCGAAATATTGTGCGCTACGCTACAAAGAATGTGTTGTGTATGCAATACCCACACATCTGTGCATAGTGTGTAATTATTTTACAGAAATAGGTTCAAACAGTTAAGACATAACACTCGTTTGTTCATGAAAATGCCGTATTTCTTCCAGCCGACTCAAGGATCTAAAAGCAAAAAAAAACCAAACTTGTTAAGCAAAACAGCAGAAAAAAACCAATGATGTGAAAACGTAATAAAAACCTATAAAAAAAAAGTACGGGAATTTGCAAAAGTGACTAAGCTATCTTTTAATTCACAACAAAATTGAAATTTTTGACGTAATAGTAGCTGCAAAAATTCCAAGAACGCAAACCACTTTCCAATTTTCTCTAATAAATGAACATCTATCATATCGAAAAGCTAAAAATACATGCGAACGTTCTTAAGCCACTTAGGCTCCGTTTGTTTCACAGAAAATGAGGGATTTGGAACACGTTTTCTGAAAAGTGATTGCTTATATCATTTAAAAAATAAGTCAATGAAAAATATTTTCATCATAGATAACAATTTATGTCTAACTATTTTCGTAGGTGATGAAAAAAAATTTTTTTTTAAGCGACATAAGCTATTATTTTTTGAAAAATATTTTCCAAATTGCTCATTTTTCATTTTCATGAAACAAACAGAGCTTTACTATTGCTACATTCGATCTCGAATTGAACGGCTCTGTTTCAATCAACCCTTTTCAACCAAAACGATCATCAGTAGCTTATCTCAAACTGAATCGCAAATTGAACGGCATCACAATTTTCTGCTCGCCTCCTAGCATGCAACCTCTAATGGCAACAAGCTCGAATGGCAGATTTTGCAGAGGAAGAGCAATTCAATTTTACCTGACAACCCTCTACGGTGACAACTCCACGCACCTCACGGTACCAGCCTCACAACTTCCGACAACGCTGAAGACTTCACCGACCGACCGCTGCCTCTTCCCCTACACAAAAACGCCCGGAAGCTCGTCAATTTCGTGCCACGGCTCGAGGCCAAAACCCGCAAGCGAGTAAAACGGGGACCTACTGGCGAGCTCGCCCGCTCGTCTGCCACTCGGTCTCTGGTAGCGGCAGCGGAGCAGAGGAAGGACGAGTGGCGCTACGAAAGGATACGAGAGAGACCTGATGAGATGTTTGCCTCAGCGAACGGCTGTGAAGAAGGAAAGCAGTGGAGGACGAGATGCTGCGCGAAGAAAGCGAGAGCAGAAACCCTGGGCAGGACTTCAACCTGATCCAACGGCTGGTAGAAGACGGGAATGTGTGAGTAGACGCTGCAGATTTGACGGCCCATAGGTTTTGTAAGTTTTACCCCTAAACTTATACTTTATTTCAATCTTTCCTTTCCAATTTCTTTCCTTTTCGGCCAAAACTGAAAGATGGAATGGGTCGGTTTTCAGTTTATGGAACCGGAAACGGAACCACCTAGTCCTGAAATCGGATCGAACGTGGTGTTAAAGTCGATGGCGAAATCTTTTTTTCCCCTATTCTCTACAATATTACAAGTGTTGTTACATAGTCTACAGTCTACACTACCATTCTTTAGCATCTTATATCTTTAATTAATGAAAATCCCGATAGAAAGACGTTAAAGATGTGATAAAATATGATAAAGTATCATTAACTTGCTAATAATTAAATAAAGATATCGATCTAATTCGGGTGATTCGGTCCACACCTGAAATCGAGAACCGGACGACAATCACCGGCTTCAAATTTTGGGGATCAAGAACTAGTCGATTTGGTCCGATTCCAATATTCACCCATGTATTTGCTCCAAATTAACTGAGTGATGAAATAACTTAATAAGGACAGTAACATATTCGTTGTGACAGTCATCATTGAAGTTCGATTGCAATCAAAGTCGCTAAAGTCTTACAATTTCTAGATCGCCAAATTGAGTCGGAGATCGTGCCATAAGAGCCCTTTAATCGAATTCTTTAAGAAGGCGAAAGGATTCGAGAGATTTTTACCGAAAAAGAGTCAAGGTGCATTTTAAATCTGTAATTCATGACTCGAATTGCAACTAAATATTTTCACTTGAATTTATTTATAAACAAATCTCTGGCGTGGCGTATAAATTGATTTATCTTTTATTTTATTTTTGAAAATTCGGAAAGATACTATCTATTAAATTTGTGTTCAAACGCTAATCCTCCCGCGAGAAAGGGAATGTCGAGAGAAAACGTGCTTCAAATAATCAAGTATATAATAACTACAAATCACACAAATGGATCACGTACTTTGGCCAAACGTGCAATGTAGTTTTGAACTTTAAATTTACCTAAAATTTAATTCAATGTACAATATAGTCCTTAAACTTTTTGTGCATATTTAATTTAGTCCATGACTGAATGAAAATATTCAACATCGTCCCCGAATTTGAATTAATGATGGGACAACATTAAGCATCTTCATACAGTACATGGATTAAATTGTTTATGTATCAAAAGTTCACTAAGTTCAGAAACAACATTGCACGTTTAGTTAAATTTCAGAAATCATATTAAACGAATTTAACGTTCATGAACCAAATTACATATTAAGCCAAAATTCAAGAACTATTTGCGTCATTATCCTAATTTAGATATACATAATGTTGTGGGCACACGAATTCTAGGATTTTTTTTTTTTTGGGCTAGAAATTCCAGCAATCTTCTAGGTTGAAGTTGAACTCGAACAAATCCATTTGCAATTTTGCATAAAGTCAGCAAAAGCATCCGAATCAACAGGCGAGCGGAGTACTAACTGTGACGGTGGAATCCTAATCTGTTGTCTTGTCCTCCAAATGAGGAAGAGAATCGAAGTTCTTTGTGGGCGCACCGAGTTTGGCCCTTACATAAGGATTATATTGCCCCTAATTTTTTTTTATGATCCGGAGTGCATTCCATGACATTCCAAATGTGTACGTTGTTTAGAGGTACCAAAAGGGGTTTACAATCCACATTTTAACTCATATTAAATTGCGTAAGTCATAAATTGGTTGATTTAAGTTCTAAAACTAAGTTTAGGTGGGTTATAAATGAGTTAGTTAACAATTTAATAGGTCTCAAATGGATTTTAAATGGATTAGTTATCAAATAAGTTTAAATGAGTGGTAAACAAGTCGTTGTTTTAAATTTTTTTTTTAATTTCTGGTTTTTCATAATTTTTTATTGTTTTTTCTTTTCCTTTTTTATTTTTAGAAAAATAAAGAATAAAAATATAAAATAATATAATTGTGGCCATTTACAAGTGATATTTAGGAAGATGGGAGCCATTGGCCAAAAATAGGTTGGATTAAAGCCCATATTTGAATAGGCTTTATAAGATTAAATCCATATTTTAAATCTACCAAACCTAAGTGTAGGCATGGTCCAGTTGGGCAAGTTCCATAACTAGAACCTAAAATCAACCATGTTATAATCGGTTCCCAATTTTTAGAACCTAAAACCTATCTTTTTTTGTCTTGAAACCTATTTTGGAACCTATCCTATTTTTTCATTTTGATTTTAGGATCTACTCGAGAACCTTTTTTTTTTTGTTTCTTTGCTTGATTTCATTTTTTCTAGTAAAATAATGTGATTTAATTTCCAAGCTTGCATCCCTGCAATGCCTAGCACTTACTTGCTCTGTTTTGTGTGTGTGTGTGTGTGAGAGAGAGAGAGAGATAAATAGAGGAGGTGAGGCTGAGGCGAGCGAAATTAGGATTTTTATTTTGTAACTGTAGCTAAAAATCGGTTCCAGGATGAGCCTTCACTTGGAATCAAGAACCGAATAGTTTTCAACCTATTCCCAAAAATTAAAACTTGCTCCAAAACTGATTTGTTTCCTGACTTGTTTTTCGAGTGGTCCGGTCCAACTTCTGAGTAAACCCTGCTAGTTGCACACCCCTGAGCCCACTTGTGACTCAAATGAATAAAAGTGAGTTAAAGATCCATATTGACATCTCTAATCATATAGAAGAAGCACCCAATTGTTGATGTCTCTCCACGAACTTACAAAGAGTGAAGAAAGAAAACAATCTTGGACGAATGAGGAACAACTCAACGAGCAATCTTTCTGCATAACAAACAGATGGGAACAAGTGAAGGTCGGAAATTGATGACTCTTTGTAAATATATGTACCCTTCGGATGCTCCAGCACAAGAGATCCTACCATCGGATGCTCCGTCCCTTGCCACGACCCTCGGTGGATGTAGAAGAAAAAAAGGAAAAGAAAGAAAGAAAAAGGAAAAAATTATTTAAAAAAATTCTTAAAAAATTAAAAATTTCTAGAGTGTTTTAGTAATATTTTTTTTTTCTAAACTGGATTTTAAGATTGAAGTGTTTTAGCAATATGAGTCGGGTCGGTATGGATCACTAAATTTGCATTACATAAGAATGGATCAAAACCTGTCAAATCGGTTAATATGGTCGAACCATTTTCGACCTGACTTGATCCACCCATTTGATTGCTCTAGTGGTTGGCAAGGGCCCGATGAACCTCGCCGGACACTTTAAGGGAAAAAAAAATGAAAAACAAGGAAAAGGAAAGGAAAAGAAATTATAAAAGATATTAAAAAGTAATTTAAAAATAATTTGTCTAGGTTGGCCATGACCATGCCATGTAGGATGGCTAGCGTCCACCTCAGCGATTTCCGGCTAAATTATCCGGAGAGACTCAATTGGCAAAGCATGAAAAGTTTATGACTCAATTAATAAAATTAAAATGTTTAGGACGGAATTGATAAAAGTGCAATAGGTTTAGAATTTTTTTGGACATTTTCCCCCTAAAAGCATTACATGGGAATGGCAAATACAGACTCAACACAATCATTTGACTGTAGAGCAACTCTAAATTTTCCTCTTGCATATTATGAATGTCCAAGGCACCTCGAGATGTCAGAATCACATTAGTTCTGTTGCATGAGCACCTGCATAGGCCTATTTCTGTCGCGCGCGGATAATGAATCTCGAGGATCGTTGAGATCTTGTTAGAATTTACCCGTGGTTTCTGGGATTTTTCTCATCAAATCTGCCCAACTTCAATCGTTAACCATCAGATCTGATTTTGCCCATGTGGGAAAATGAAATGGACATGTCAAAAAGGGAGAGGAAAGAAAAAAGGAAAAAAAAAAAAAGTAACATGGTGTTGACGAAAATTACATGTTAAAATCAAGCTGCAGTTTTTTTTTTCGCCCTGATTTGCCTGATTGGTGTTAAGGAAAAATTATTCGAGGAGAGTGCTACATGTACTAGACTGTATCGTATGTCTTGTTGGATCTTACGTAAGACCTTTATGGCAAATGCCAATGTCCAAAATGTAGAATTGTTTATGGAACACACTCGTGTTAGAGTCCCCCTTGATTAGTCATTTAGCAAATAATATTTCACTCTTTTTTTGGTAAAAATCATTAACTTATTATATTCAGATTGAAAGTGCACCCTTCATAAGACTCCACCCAATTTTTATTAGAGGACATTAGACTTGACGTGTGATGTTATTGAGAATGGTACCTTTTTTATATCATAATGAACACTTCATTTTATTTTTTATTTTTACACAAATTAGCCGGACATCATAATGCGCCACCATGAACGACTTCGAAATTTGAAAGGAAATTGCGGTGTCCACTTCATTCCAAAAGGGCCAAGGTGATTCAGGCTTTGAACTCTAATCGAACCGCAGGTTTACCGCTGGCATTGATCCTTCGATAAGACATTAGATTTGTTTGGCATTCAAAATAAATTGTGCAGGGAAGAAGGTGAAAGTTTAAAGATTATAAAAGAAATATAGCAATTTGAATTTACCAGTTTTTTTCTCTCAAAGGACAAAATTTCCAGAGATGTCCACTCTTTTTTACTGGTCCATGCGTCACACCCTATGCTGCTCCTCATGCTGATTATCCATGCCTAGGTCTAGGGAAGTTGGAGAATGGTTGTCCTCATATGCTTTGACGATGATGTGTATTGAATGGATAATAAGTTAAAGATGCAAATTCTAAAATTACAGTAAATTACCACTATCGTGAGGTGTAGTGTTTTACAATCTTAAAACCATATAAGTGAATAAAAAGATTTCGATGCATTCAAACGAAAATTAACGGTGTACTCAATTAGGAAAATGCATTTTGGTGCACTTGGAAGTCTGGTTCTGTCAAAACTTGAATGTCAAATTCTATCAAATCTGGGAAAACTTACTATTTTTTTCATAATCCGTAGAAAACCATCATGGATAGGAATGACATTTGCCTAGCGTGCATATTTAAAGAGACTGAGTGCACCTATTGAGCCAGATACACATACTCTTGGCCCTATCTTCTTAAATTTGAAAGTGGGCAATTTAATTGCCAAGAAAATGATGAAAAAGACTAAGTTTCTCTTGATCACGTATCGTATTTTAACTTTATCAAAATTTAAGAGTCATAAATTTGTTATATAGTACAAAAGGAAGATAAACCACACTTAGGAGATAAGACGACCTACTAGATATTACGTTCTAAATACTATACAAATTCTCAATTACGAAAACTGGCGAGGAGAAAAATGCATGAGAGTGGGAGCTTCTTTTTTTTTTTTTTACACATGACCAGAATGTCTGTAAATGTAGCCAAATAGTAGATTAGGAATATCATAGGACTATGACCACATAAACAATTCCAACTTTGAGGTGAGGTGTAAAGGACTCTAGATAGTACAAGGTGACAAAATCGGTGAAAGACAGTGGATTAATCAACAAACAACTTATCATTTATGCAGCTCAAGGTTTACATACCTCAAGAGTCCCGATGTAGAACCGTATGCTGGAAAAAGAACAGTATATTTGCTTCAGCTGCATCATCCAGTAAGTCGATGTTGACACCCTTGTTTTACCAGTAAATATACAAAAAAAAAAAAAAAAAGATTGCCCAAATAAATAGGGCCGGGAAAAAAAAAAATTAGTACGAATGCAAAAATCTAGAAGAGGCTTGCGCAAGCCCATCAAATTGCCTACAATTGGGCCGGCTTTCCTCTAGATTTTGTTTTGTTTTTGGGCCCAACTCTCCACCCTTCCAATTTGTTAATGAATGCGTCTAGCCCGGCCCGAGTGAAGGAAGTGATGTTCTTCCTGCTCGCCCGATCAAACGAAGAGAGGAAGCAAACCGTGAGCGTCGGTAACGGAATCTGTGGGGACAGGTGGGCGTGCGTCACCGCCGGGGACGGAAGAAAAATCGGGCATAGCTTCTACAAGGTTGCGAACAAAATCGGTTTCGAGGAGATAAGATCGGCGATGTAACAGAAAAGGGAGATCAATCGGAGGTTCTGAAAATTTCAGTCGATTGGAAAAAAGAGAGACTGATTCAGAGAGAGAGAAGGGAAAAAGGAGAAAAAGAGAGAATATCGAATGTAGAAAGGAATTCCGCTCGTTGTGGTAGTCCCGACGCTTTGGTCGTTGTCGATTCCGGTGACGTTTCCCTGACGCGGAACCAGGTAAATTTCTTCTCTTCGTGCTCGTTGATACTTGGATCCATTCGACTTAAGATTCTGAGGCCAAGGCTGAATTGTGACAAATAATGTTGTTTTAGAACTTTCCATATCAATTTTAGACTAAGAAATGCATTGAATATGAATCTGGGTGCTTATGTTCTAAGCACATAGTAGCCTTTTGATGATTTGTCTAAGAGAACGTTGAATCTGATCTTGTGTAATCATTTGACGATGTTTAGATCTAAGATTGATCAACATTGTTCAAATTGAGCCTATTTTGTGACTTTTCTTTGCCTTTGTAACATGACGTTCAGCTTCCGACTCCAGTCATGGAGGAATACTTGAGTTGAAACTGCTGCTCGTTTGATGACAATAGCCCATGTTAGTTCTCTATTCCTTGTATGTATATATGTCCGTATGTGTGGAGTAGAGTTCTGATTTTGAGTTGCGAAATGCAATGGTTGAAGAATGAAATAATGAAATAAAGGTGAGGCTGGCCTTGAGAACCGGCCAACGTTGACAGTAGGCGACGATGACCGAGAAAGGTCAAAGGCTACGATGAGATTTTAGGAAGAGAGGTCATGAGAAGAAGAAGAAGACCAAAATAATATAAAATGGAAAAGAAAAAAAATGAAAAAATAGAAAAATATATATAAAGAAATGGGAAAATATAAGGAAGAGAAATAAATAAATAAACAAGAAGTAAAAGACGGGTTGTGCCAGGTTAGACTTAAGATTTGGGCTTTTGCTGGTTGGAGGAGTTTAATGGGCTAAGTGAAATTAAGGCCTGAATAGGCCATTTTCGGATTGGGCTTTAGACCAACCTAGACCCTCAGGGTCCAGTCGGATTCTCGCTGAGTGGGTCGAGCCTGTTGGCCCGATCCGAATCATTTTCCAATAAAAAAGTCTAGAAAAATTTAGAAATTAGACTTTGATTAGTTTTACTAGATTTTTAGTGTTAATTCTAGTTTATGGCTAGTTTTAGATTTTTTTTTAAGTTAGAATTCACATAGTTTAGAAATTTTAATAAACATTTTAGGCTTAGCATAAAAAATGGGAATTGCTAGGCTGTTGTTTGCGCATTTACATTTCGATTTTACTTGACTCTGCATTTTTAATACATTGATTGTTCGTTTCCCTTTTGGCATGGTTAGAATATAATAAACCCTAAAAATTTGCATGGACAACTTAGCGAAAGCAAACTTGATGTCTCGTAATTTTTATAATGACTGCCTTGACATTTTTTTAAAAAAATAAGTGATCAAGTTTAGGTACCGAAATGGCACTAGTTGAATAGCTAGTGTAATCAAGTATCCGAACTCATTTAATCTTTGGTTCGTAAAAGTAAAGTATTATTCTATACTTTACTTGGCTATTTAATTGGCCCACCAAAAATTGATGAGTGGCAACTCCTAATTGAATCGACTTCTGCGTTTAACTAACTCGAAAGTTGTAAGTTGATAACCCATCATTTGGTGGCCGAGTTGGTTTGCGCTCAGTTCCTTTCATGAGAGGTCTTGGGTTCAAAACTTTTCGACGCTAGGTGACTTAACCAGGGGCCCGTGGTTGTGGGGTTTGCGGGTCCTCCCGAGGACTAGTCGTGCTTCACCGCTAGTTTGAGCACAAGCTCGCTAACTGCGCGGACACCTCGGTTATCAAAAAAAAGTTGTGAGTTGATACGGGCTTGGAGAGCCCCCATTTGGGTGGTTCAAAAGGTCTCAATAGTCGACACCCAGGAGTAGGGGTGAGCGGTTCCAGGTTCCGGGTAGGTTCCGCCGGACCTGGAACCTACCCGCGAGTACAGGTTCCTCGTTTTTGGAACCTGGAACCTACCATGTATATCCTAGAACCTGGAACCTACCCTGTCACAGGTTCCAGGGTCCGGTTCCAGGGTACCCGAACCTACCAATTTCACTAAGAAAACTTGCGAAAAGAAACTCCAACATCCACATAATCATGTTCGGAAAATCTCATCATCCCAAATACTAATAAGCATAATCGAACACTATTTTGTCCAAATAATAATAACAATGATACTGATCCGAAGAACCACTTAAAAAGAAGCTCTCTGAAGATGAAAAAGTCAGCTGTAACTTCTATATTTCACAACTGGAAAGGAAGCACCAGCATAGATACTATGAGAAGAAATGAATAGGGTACGACACACGTGATTTCACAGATCATAAGAGTGGCACAACAGGGTCTGAAAGGAACCGGAAGGATAAGCATAAGAAATTAAAATGACTACTTCCTTTAAATCAACAGCATAACTTGTGAGTGGAAACACCATTATGTTGCTTGAAAGAGTAACTGGAAGACTATCACGAATAACAAGTCAAAGTTACTGTATATGCTCATACAAACAAGAATAAGCTTCTAATGATACTTGCCAAACTACACACCAATGCACTATTTTGACATAGCGATTAGCGATAATGCCAGGAGGTACAATCTGGCCCCTATCAGCAAACTTCCATCACTACAAGCATTTCATGCAGTTTATGACTTACTGGGGAGGAAGATCAGCATCTTTAGAAGATTCACTCAGAACACGCTCAAAATCCTGAATATTTTGTCTCAATTCACGAGACAACTTTTCTTGAGAGGGAAGTTTTGCAATACTAGGAAAATCTGCTCTTGCAACAAAAAGCTGGTCCTTCAATCTCTTCACCACAGGCACAGAATCCTTCATATCCTCCTTATGTTCTTGCAGCCATAAACAATAGCTTCCAAATCTCAGTTCACATGATTTGCCAACATCAACAATTGCAACTTTGTTAGGTTCAGAGCCTTCAACTTTTTGAGCAATGGTAACCTGCAAGTCTATTGATTTATTATTGAGGCTGAACAGGAATTCACTGGGATAAATTTTCAAAAAGCTCAATATGAATAATTTGGATGCATACACACATTTGAACTTGGGACAGGCCGCAAAACTGCTTTAGCAGGTGCTGGAAAACCTGCAAATATAGGAAATTTCAACGATCTCAGTGAATAAATCTAGAAAGACAACAGACAGCATCTCAGAAGCAGATTAGTTTCAAACCAAACCTTTTCCTTGATGACTGCTATGCTTCTTCACTGAACTGACGGAGTGGTAAAAATAAAGAAATAAAGAAGATCAAAAAATACATTTTAAAAGTACAATAACCAGTTCAATCAAAAATCACAGTAAGATGAAGGTAAAAATTAAAATGTTGAAGTTGCTTTAGCACTACATTGCCTCACATATATTAAGCTAGAAATTTTCAGATCATGAAGAACAAATAACATAAGTTAATAATTCATATAGATCTTTATGTAAGTACCTACTCCGTGATAGCAATTCCACTTCAACCCGTAAACTCTATTTACCGATGATAATATCCTCATTAAGACAATCCATATCTGAAAAGAAGAAGAAATTAAGTAGAACATTTAGTCAAAATATATAAAGGAATTACAATACATAAGCATATAAACATCACTTACCTAACTTAAATTTTTCTGCTTCTCAATGCACTCTTCAATATTAATCGGCATACGTGCGGCTCTTAACCAATCTTGAGTGCAAAGTAAAGCTTCTACAACTTTAGGAGTCAAAGAACTTCGAAGCCATCAAGCACTCGACCCGATGTACTAAAAGTTGACTCTGAAGCAACGGTACTTACGGAATAGACAAAACATCTCGAGCATCAAGGATAGGATTTTATATTTTGCCCCAGTAGTTTTCCACCACATCAAAAGGTCAAGATCAAGAGCCTCTTCATCTTTATCTTCAAGATATTGATCAAGCTCAGATTTATTGCCATCGTGCACTTTTTTCTTCGAGAGCATAAAGGTTTTCCGCCAAGCTGGATGTCATACTTGCTGCTAGTTTCATTGCCAACGGAATGGAACCACTGCTACTAGAAGTCAGACTTTGGCCACCACACTTTTGACTACTTGAAGCAAAAGATTGCTCATAAAATTCATACAACGGCC
>JAGVVM010019535.1:0-38774 GCA_019149425.1 Psidium friedrichsthalianum
TTAGGGGTGAGCGGTTCCAGCGTTCCGGTTCAGGTGTTTCGCCCGGAACCTGGAACCTACTCCGCGAGTACAGGTTCCTCGTTTTTTGGAACCTGGAACCTACCATGTATATTCTAGAACCTGGAACCTACCCTGTCACAGGTTCCAGCAGGGTCCGGTTCCAGGGTACCCGGAACCTACCAATTCACTAAGAAAACTTGCGAAAAGAAACTCCAACATCCACATAATCATGTTCGGGAAAATCTCATCATCCCAAATACTAATAAGCATAATCGAACACTATTTTGTCCAAATAATAATAACAATGATACTGATCCGGAAGAACCACTTAAAAAGAAGCTCTCTGAAGATGAAAAAGTCAGCTGTAACTTCTATATTTCACAAACTGGAAAGGAAGCACCAGCATAGATACTATGAGAAGAAATGAATAGGGTACGACACACGTGATTTCACAGATCATAAGAGTGGCACAACAGGGTCTGAAAGGAACCGGAAGGATAAGCATAAGAAAATTAAAATGACTACTTCCTTTAAATCAAAAGCATAACTTGTGAGTGGAAACACCATTATGTTGCTTGAAAGAGTAACTGGAAGACTATCACGAATAACAAGTCAAAGTTACTGTATATGCTCATACAAACAAGAATAAGCTTCTAATGATACTTGCCAAACTACACACCAATGCACTATTTTGACATAGCGATTAGCGATAATGCCAGAAGGTACAATCTGGCCCCTATCAGCAAACTTCCATCACTACAAGCATTTCATGCAGTTTATGACTTACTGGGGAGGAAGATCAGCATCTTTAGAAGATTCACTCAGAACACGCTCAAAATCCTGAATATTTTGTCTCAATTCACGAGACAACTTTTCTTGAGAGGAAGTTTTGCAATACTAGGAAAATATGCTCTTGCAACAAAAAGCTGGTCCTTCAATCTCTTCACCACAGGCACAGAATCCTTCATATCCTCCTTATGTTCTTGCAGCCATAAACAATAGCTTCCAAATCTCAGTTCACATGATTTGCCAACATCAACAATTGCAACTTTGTTAGGTTCAGAGCCTTCAACTTTTTGAGCAAAATGGTAACCTGCAAGTCTATTGATTTATTATTGAGGCTGAACAGGAATTCACTGGGATAAATTTTCAAAAAGCTCAATATGAATAATTTGGATGCATACACACATTTGAACTTGGGACAGGCCGCAAAACTGCTTTAGCAGGTGCTGGAAAACCTGCAAATGTAGGAAATTTCAACGATCTCAGTGAATAAATCTAGAAAGACAACAGACAGCATCTCAGAAGCAGATTAGTTTCAAACCAAACCTTTTCCTGATGACTGCTGTGCTTCTTCACTGAACTGACGGAGTGGTAAAAATAAAGAAATAAAGAAGATCAAAAATACATTTTAAAAGTACAATAACCAGTTCAATCAAAAAATCACAGTAAGATGATGGTAAAAATTAAAATGTTGAAGTTGCTTTAGCACTACATTGCCTCACATATATTAAGCTAGAAATTTCAGATCATGAAGAACAAATAACATAAGTTAATAATTCATATAGATCTTTATGTAAGTACCTACTCCGTGATAGCAATTCCACTTCAACCCGTAAACTCTATTTACCGATGATAATATCCTCATTAAGACAATCCATATCTGAAAAGAAGAAGAAATTAGTAGAACATTTAGTCAAAATATATATAAAGGAATTACAATACATAAGCATATAAACATCACTTACCTAACTCAAATTTTTCTGCATTCTCAATGCACTCTTCAATATTAATCGGCATACGTGCGGCTCTTAACCAATCTTGAGTGCAAAGTAAAGCTTCTACAACTTTAGGAGTCAAAGAACTTCGAAAGCCATCAAGCACTCGACCCGATGTACTAAAAGTTGACTCTGAAGCAACGGTACTTACGGGAATAGACAAAACATCTCGAGCCATCAAGGATAGGATTTTATATTTTGCCCCAGTAGTTTTCCACCACATCAAAAGGTCAAGATCAAGAGCCTCTTCATCTTTATCTTCAAGATATTGATCAAGCTCAGATTTATTGCCATCGTGCACTTTTTTCTTCGAGAGCATAAAGGTTTTCCGCCAAGCTTGGATGTCATACTTGCTGCTAGTTTCATTGCCAACGGAATTGGAACCACTGCTACTAGAAGTCAGACTTTGGCCACCACACTTTTGACTACTTGAAGCAAAAGATTGCTCATAAAATTCATACAACTGCTCCAAAGCGTTCTTCACCTTATCATACATCTCATTGGTTCTCAACTCATCATCATAAATTTGTTGATAACAGAAGCTCACATAATTCAACTTCTTCGTAGGATCCAACACAACAGCTATCAACACTAGCATATTCACCTTATCTAAACTCCCATAATATTTGTCAAATTTCTCTATCATTTTCATACCCATAGGTCCAAGCTTAGGATCCAAAGAATCCCGCTGCGTCTTTCAAATATTTGTACAAAGCAGCTATCCCCTCAAAATAACCATTTGAAGTAACATATGAACTCCCCGACATCAGTTTGGTGGCTTTATAGAACTGTTCTAGAAAATTGCAAAGAATAATGGCGTTTTCCCAATCATCATCATTAGGAAGATCATGGCTAAGCTCACCTACGAAAGACAAATCCTCTTCTTCCATCCGTGCAAAGGCTTTTCTAAACTTTATGGCGGTGTCTAACATTAAGTAAGTGGAGTTCCATCTAGTGGCAACATCAAGACAAACCGAACCCTTGTAAGTGATCCTTTCACTATCAATGCAAGATTGAAATGTTTTGGCTCTCATGGGAGAGCTCCTCACATATTTAATTGCATTTCGGACATGTTCAATAGAAGCTCCTACCTTTGTCAAGCCATCTTTCACAATCAAGTTCAATATATGAGCAGTGCACCTCATGTGCAAAACCTTACCACCTAAGATCAATGACCCTTCTTGTGAAAGCTTATCCTTCAAATACCCAATTGCAACATCATTCGAACTAGCATTATCTACGGTGATTGTGGACACCTTTTTTTCTATTCCCCATTCGTAGATACATTTCTCCACCATTTTTCCAATCTCCCTACCCCTGTGACTATGCATCACCACAAAATTGATGATTCTTTTATGCAACTTCCAATTTTCATCGATAAAATGTGCAGTGAGACACAAGTAATTCATATTTTGAATGGAAGTCCATGTATCAGTCGTGAGTGCAATCCTAGAATTACACTTGCCAAAGTAAGTCCTCAAACAAGTTCTTTCACCAAGATATAACTTCATGCAATCTCTAGCCACTGTAAATCGTGATATATGTTTGAAGAGAGGTTGTAACTCACTGATATACTCACGAAATGCAACACGCTCAACCAACGAAAAAGGTTGCTCATCAACTACGATAAATTGAGCAAGCTTTTGCCTAGAACGATCTTGATCAAATGTCCAAGTCGATAAGACATTACCCGGTACTAGAATCTCCCCTGACTTGCCATCTACATTTACATTACGGGGTGCAAAGAATTTTTGCCTCTTATCTATATTGCGAGGAAACTTCTTGCATGTTACCATATGCTTCCTCATCGACGAAGTACCATTAGAAACACTATACTTTAACTGGCCCCCACAATGAATGCACCTCACGCTATTTGCTTTCCCAATCTTCTCATCTATGATTTTCGCAAAATGTTCCCAGCAATCGGATGTATTTTTCTTATCACGAGGAGGAAGATGAGCAGTAGCACCAGGTACCTTGTTTGTCGCACTCGCACCCATGGTCGGGGATGGCTCTTCTTCACCTTCATTGCTCGACAATCCCAATTCAGTGTCCGGAGTCATTTGCTCAAGTCCCTCCACCTCCATCGACATGTTATCTTGATACATCAACTTCACACATACAAAAATAAAATATAATTAGATTACATCAGCATATCTATCTACTGTTCTAATCAAAGTATAAATACATTTATAATGGATTTCAATGCAAAAAAAAACAGCAGAATGCATGCAAGCAAGATGGGATAAGTGAAGAAGAAAGAAAAAAAAGATTGAGGTTTGTTGTCATGTCAGATGAGCCAGCAACATGTTGTCATGGTAATGAAACAATTGACAAAAGAAAGTATCCATACAAAAATTCAAGAGTTTAGTGATAGTGATACCAAATCAATCAAAAACACAGCAGATAAAAGAGGGACTGAGGTCAGATTCGAGAGAGTCGAAGCAAGAACCTGAATAAGAAAATAATGTACTAAATAAACCATCCTGCAAACAAACTTCAAGAAAATCTGATCTAGACCATTCCCAAGAATCCAATCTACACATGCTTTAAGAATTCAGTGGTCAGATTTACAACAAAGCAGAATAATTCATACACAAACTGAGCCAAACACAACAACATATAGACAGCACATAATCCTGAATTGCAATCAGAGTATCTTACAAATAATGTCGGGACAACGGCGACGACAAGGCTCGTGAACGCAACAGAAGTCTGCACGAATCAAATCCCAAACTCAGTTCATGCATAAATCAACCCCACAGTAGTCCAGGAAGATCCAACATTACTTGAACAAAGCTATGTTTAATCACCTGGTGATATATCTCGGCCTAAAACATTACTAAGAGAGTGTAAGTAGAGAAAACCAGAAGTCCAGGAAGATCCAAGAGAACCAAAGTTAACACCTGGTCCATATACATTAACTGGATAAGCAACAAAATTTTCACAAGAAAATAGAGATACTAGTATTCTAACAAGTGGTTTACATTTTACATAGAAAATCAACACAATTTGACAATTTTTAGTTAGCATGCCAAGATTACAGCCCTAATGTACTTTGCAACTAGATGTATGATCTTATTTATTTATTTGGAAAAACAAAGCAAACATGTAAACCAGCTGTCTATACGACATTCCATTACATGCTATAACATCTCAAACCTAATAATAGAAGAATATACTGCCATGTCCTAAGAACTATGTATATACCCTGAACAGAGAGCAGTGCAGAAATTCAGAGTCCTCCTGACTTTCCCAGTTACGATGTGTGTGCTTGCGCTTCCATCCGAAGCTACAACGCCCCCAAGTCCTTCAATTACCTAAAGAACAGAACAAATTGGTCATATATAGAAATGTTGTGAAAGCACAAAAGACCAAGTTATTTGTATGCATCAACATGTACACAGCAATTAAGTTATGAGAGAAATAAAGAGAAAACAAGAAAGTAAATTGAAAAAAGAAGAGAAAGATAGATGCATTTCCTCTTCTTGTTTGGATGTTTTCAAGGCTAAAAATGTCGAGGGAATTGAAGTTTGTTAATAAACTAAAGTGTCGTTCATCTCATCTACTTTTTGAACAAAAGTAATGGGTTGTATTGGAGCAACTGCAGTGGAACTCTCAAGCCAATGTCCTTCCTATTTTGGGAAGAATTTCAGACAAATTGTTTCCCTGTTATTCTTTCTTATTCCAAACAATTTCCCACCTCTTTTCTCTGTCATTATTTGCTTTCACTTTGCTTCCACTTTCATTCATCTCAAACATAGCTGGAGGCATAACTTTAATCTCTTTTTGTGTGTTCCCTGTTTGTCATTATAACTTCGGTAACATGCCTTTTAGAATCGCACTTAAAGAGCAGGAAGCAATTTTACAGGAATTTATATGCACAACTATGCACAGTCTGAAATGAAACAGACAAATAACTACCACACTGTACATATGCGTCAGGTGAAAGTCAAAGGGCCAAGTGCATATACCTTTGTGAGATGGGTTTTCTTAGTATCATCAGCAATGTCCATTAGCATGATTCTGAAGCATGTTTCTCCAGAATGAACTTCATTTTCGAGCAGCACTGCTGAAGCTGTGTCTACGACATAAAGAGCAAATTTGAACTCAATCTACGACATTTTCAGGCACCCCACAAGCAGGACAAGGGGGTAAAAAGAAAAACGCTGATCAAACAAAGCCTTGATTGTTCCGCCACTAAATTACCTACTCGACAAATACAGCTAATGTTTTGCCCACATTAAAGTCCTTTTGAGCACAAATTATTACTCGGCATGAACCTTAATCTGTCAAGTCTCCTGAAGAATATATGAAGGCAAAACCCATACCAGGGGCAGAAAATTAGTGCCTACCATTTGCTCAATAATGGCCCTGCATCAAGTTCTTCTGTCACAAAGTGACTTGTTGCTCCAATTAATTTGACACCCGCATCAAAAGCCTGACAATTTTTCAAGCAAATCAAGGAAAAACTAAACCACAGAGGATGAAACTGTGATATAATTGAAAGTCATACAGCTCTGTTAATAATTTTTTAACCTGCTTAGACGGATGTCCTCCTTTAAATGATGGTAAAAGGCCGTGGTGAATGTTAATTATATCCTTCCCATAGCTTCTCAAAAAGTTTCCAGAGAGTATCTGAGGTAAAGATTCAGCTGCACATTAGCAGTGACTAAAAAAGACGATAAAACCCAGACGATAAAACCAGCGCGACGGCGGCGACGAAAGCGTAAGGAAACCTACGGTCTCGGTCGGGCGAGCTTAAAAGCTCATAAACAAAGCACGAAGGGGGACCGAGCGAAAACTAACCTGTTGAGGCCTTGATCGGTGGCGAATGGTAGCAAGATAGCGACTGGACTCTAGCAGAAGATCTTCCCCTTCGATCTCCCGGTGGATTCTCCTTCCTTCCCCACCAATTTCTCTCTCACAGAGCACCAGCGCCTCTCTCTATATTGAAATCAGAACAGGGAAAAATAAGATACAGACAGAGGACGAGAAGGGAGGCAACGAGAAAGCGAGTGAGAGAGAGAGCCAGATCGATCACCTCAGTCGCGAGTGCTGGTCTCTGGTTCAATGGCGAGTCTTGGTTCTCTGGTTTAGTCGCGAGGAGGGAAAGGGGCACGAAATTGAAGAAGAGAGGCGAAATCCATTCCATGGCCTCTCGCTTCCCAGTTGCTTCTTCTCGCAGAGATTGGCACACCTTCGAAGCGCATGCCAAGTTCGAGAATTCCAGGGAGAGGTCGATGATGGCGTCGAAGAGGGTGTCGATTGTCGAATTCTCCAGAGTCCGAAGAAGAAGGAAAGGAATAACGCTGAAGAACAGAGTGAGAAGGAACAATACATTAGGGTTTATTATAAAAACCGGTTCCGGTTCCGGTTCGGTTCCAGGGTAGAACGGGAAACCGAACCGGAACCGCGCGCTCTTTAAAATTCGGAACCGGGAACCGGACCATAACCTATTAGAACCTGGAACCGAACCGGAAGACCGGTTCGGTTTTCTCCGTTCTCGGTTTTACCGGAACCTATTGCTCACCCCTAATTGGGACAACCGTTGAGAAACCGGCGCTGGTGAATGGTTTCTTTAATTACAACGTCTTTTAAAAAAGTAATTTCATATTTACTTTCTATTATTCGACTAAATTCAACATACTAAAAAAAAAACACTGCATAAATCGATATATTCTTCTTGTGCTTCTTTCCCCCCTAAAATCAAGTGGAATAATAAAATAATTCCTAAGTAATTGAACATAGAAGTAGTCGGCCACCATATGACAATTAGTGCGATACCGATCTTCTGTTCACGGACATCACCAGTTCGTTCGAATTGGTGCATGGTGACGGCGCATGGCCCTCGTACCGCCCCTAATGGGATCTAATTATTTTTTTTTTTTTATGTGTTCGACTATGCCTACAGCGTCAGGGCTTGAGGCCTGATAGGGTAAACCCAGCGATCGCGACGTTCATGCTTCCCTGACGGATGCAGCCGCTTTCCTGATAAGAGCCGTGCGACGCGGCACATGCGAAGATAATTTGTGAAAGAGATGGGAGTGGTGTTGTTGGGGAAATTGCACGGCAGTGCGGTGTCCGAGCAATCATCAGTTTGTGAGATTACATTATTGAATGTGATCTCTCTCTCTCTCTCTCTGATATCCAAATCTCCATTTGGACATGAATTGTTCTTTGAGACTACATTTGGACATGAAATGTTCTCTTGGGCGGGGGTTCAGGGGTTAAGACAGGAAGTAGACTTCTGCTCCTTGTCTTAATTTCTGAAATTCTCTTTCTTTCTTTTTTTCCTCCCTCAATTTTGTCGTTAATTTCTTTATTTAGGCTCTGTTTGTTTTACAAAAAATAAGCTATTTTGAAAATGTTTTTTGAAAAGCAATTGCTTATGTCATTTAGAAAAAATTAGTCAACGAAAAATATTTTCATCGTCGATAACAATCTATGCCTAACTATTTTCATAAGTCATGAAAAAATTCTATTTATTCATTTTTTAAGCGACATAAGCGATTACTTTTTGAAAAATATTTTTCAAATCGCATTTTTCGTGAAACAAACGAAGCATTAATGTCGCGCTGTTTTCCTATAAATCTGCTCGAGAAACTCACTTTTTTATATATACATGTTGATTTATCATGTATATATATAAAAAACTTACATTTAATATATCACGCGTCTCAATGTGTCTGAATTCTTTATTTTTGGAGATATCACGTGTCGGCTCGTATCGTGTTGGTGCTACGTAGCTTTTGCCAATTCTATAATATTGTTTCTAGTACTTATTTAAATCACATATGTTAAAATTACATGGAAATTAGTTGTATTGATTTTATATTAAAAAGATAATTGGGTAAAAGATGAAGAAATATTAAAAACCAATCCCAGGGATTGATTCAGCAGGA
This sequence comes from Psidium friedrichsthalianum, assembly GCA_019149425.1. Lineage (NCBI taxonomy): Eukaryota > Viridiplantae > Streptophyta > Magnoliopsida > Myrtales > Myrtaceae > Psidium > Psidium friedrichsthalianum. Next base: position 8,684 of record JAGVVM010019535.1, read on the forward strand.
GGAGTACAATCTCCGGAATCAATTGGCCACACAGTGCAGAGAGCTTCATTTCATGCAACCGAGAAGACCATATCCACCGCCCGACATTCCGTCCCTGCCCGCCACTGAGGTGGGGGTATTTTCGTCATCACAGGCTCCTCAAACAAAAGCAATCCACTGCATCTCGTGGGCCCGCATTCACCACATTGCTTTCTGCAACTGAAAATCACACACTGTTCTCTCCCTCCCTCCCTCCCTCAAGCTCTCTCTCTCTCTCTCTCTCTCTCTCTCTCTCTCCGTGTGATCGCGTCGCGCTTCTCTGGCTAAAGCTATGCAACGTTCGGTGGCCACGGCCAAGAGCTTCATCCACCACAGCGGCCACGACCTCCGGCAGAAGATCCAAATCCAAGTCCCGAGGCCGACGTGCGACGTGTTCATTAACCACCGCGGGATCGACACCAAGCGCAATGTGTCGGGCCTGCTGGGCCACTACCTCGGCATGCTCGGCCACCGCCCCTTCTTGGACAGCAAGAGCATGGGGCCCGGGGACCCGTTGTTCCGGAAGATCAACGAGGCGATATGCGGGTGCAAGGTCGGGGTGGCCGTGTTCTCACCCCGCTACTGCGAATCGCCGTACTGCCTCCACGAGCTCGCCGCGTTGTTCGAGAACGGGAAGAGGGTGATCCCCATCTTCTGCGACGTGAAGCCATCGGAGCTTCAAGTCGTGGGCGACGGGATCTGTTCCGACATGGACTTGCAGAGATTTAGGGACGCTCTCGACGAAGCTAGGGACACGGTCGGACTCACTTTCGACACATCAACAGGGTTTGCTTACTACCATTAGCTATATGTGCATGCAAATTAATATTTCTCATTTTTTTCTCGGTCCTAATATTAGGGTTTATTATGATTTATTACTGAAATATAATGACATTTTTTTTTGTCATTTTGAAATGTAGGGATTGGCCGAAGCTCTTGAACGATGCACGGATGCAGTGGTGAGGAATGTGCTCGAAGTAGACGAAGAGAACGCAAGCAGAAGGTAAAATTGTAAAAAAAAAAAAAAAAAAAAGAAGAAGAAGAAGAAGAGGAGAGAGTCCTAAACCTCCTGCGGGTCGTTTCCTGGTGTTGGGCGATGATGATGATGGGGGAGATGATGTGTAGCTGGTCTGGTCTCGTCCTAACCGTATGCGTTTGTTTTGGACATTTATTAGGTTTTGGTCATTTTTGATGTTATGTCAAAATATTTAATGTTGTTGTCTAAAATATTCCAGAAGTTGCACTCTCAGCATCTAAGTTTATAAAATGTTAGGGGAGAGTACACAAAATCATCCGAATTTTGAGATATTAAATTATACTATACATAATGAAAGAAAGTCAAATCAAAATTAGTGACAAAAAAGCACATGGCTTGATTATTGGGTCGAGTTGTGCCATGTATGTGTATTGTCTCCTTAAACTTTTCAGTTGGGCTTTCTAACAGGTAATGCTATTGTGCACTTGATTGAGTTCGAAGAGAGATGTTAGATGACATATGACATGCTATACACTTGATTTGATGTGTGGCCATTTAGGTTTAATATTTTGTGTGATTTACCGAATCTCACATATACTTAAAATATCACAAGCATCTTGTATATATGTTTTTACCTTCTATCTAAAGGATCAGCATTGCTCTAACTCTTTGTGAGGAGTAGTCAGGTAAGGCGATGGTTGTTTAAGTAAGCTAGATTCTAAATGGAAAAAAAAATCATTTTTAAAAATCTTCAACTTTGTTCCAATATCGACTTCCTTTGGATCATCATACCCGCCTAAAAAAAAAAATTCTTTTAGTCAGGAGTCAAAGTATAGATCTTCTCCCTTTGGATATGCAATTAAATTGATTATAATTCGTGTTTAATCACAATTGTGAACAGGGCAACGTATTCTCATCCATATATAAAGATGTTGCCTTGGCTCCGCGTACCCACTACCACAACTCTTACCCTTTGCTTTGCTTCGCTAATGCAAGAATTATCTAGAACATGACCAAAAGTCCACGTCGGACGGCATTTCCGTTTTGCCGACCAAAATGTTCTTCTCCCAATTTTATTTTTAAATTTCTTGTGTTATTTGCAAAGGAAATTGTTCTTCTCCCAATTTGTTTGTCCGGTTTCCTGCGATCCCACTTGGTGGGCCACCAATGCCAATGGGATCCTTTAAATTGAAAACAATTAATAAATCAAACAAAAAACATAAGAAAATAGAAAAGATACTTACAAGAAACATGATTGATACAAAATATCTTTTACGTTCAATGTAAAAAGACCGGTATAAATATGTGTGTGTGTCTTTGTTACTAGACAACCAAATGTGAGAATTATAGTAACAACATCTTTAATATAAAACAGTTTTCACACTTGTAGTCATGAGAAAATAATCATCATTTAACAAAATGAATACAATTATCAAAATTAAAATTTGAGTATTTAATCTACACAACTTAAAGTATCAATAAATTTTGCTCGACCTATGGCAATTCAACTTAACTGAAAATCAAAATCATGATTGTCTCATGACTAACCAAAATAGGAACTTATTTAAATTTTTTAGGTATATTAGATTTGTTTGAATAAAAAAATTACCTCACTATTTTTTTTTCCTTTTTTTACAACCCCATTTTTTCACCATGCTGGCCAACTTTCGTATGATCACTAATTTGAGTCCCATTGTATTTATAATTGGTGAAAGTGTGTTTTTTTTTTAGTACAATATGAAAAATCCGAGTCTTACATTTAATTTTTCTTCAAATTGGTAGAAAGTTCGCAAGCATCAAGTATATTTCTTTCTTGTTGGTTTCATTTAAAAAAAATTAAATGTCCCTTATTTCAGAATTTTTGTCAAGTCTTTTTCCAGATTTGCCCCTTCCGATTGCCAATTCCTTTTTAATAACCATTTGTGGTAAAAAAAAAAAAAAGCACCGTCGCATAACGGTGCAGTCAGCACAGCAACGTCCTTTTTATGTCGGAGGAACGCTCGCGAGTAAAAGTTACACAGTACCCGAAGTGGTTAACGTCCCAGATTTCGATGAGAGAGAGAGGGAGAGGGAGAGAGAGAGAGAGATGTGAGTGAGATCACACTTTGGAACGAGCGTCCGTACTCCGACAGCCCTCTTTTGTTGAGCGCGTGACTCGGACAGCCCTGGCTCACCAGATCCCACAAGGTGAGCCAGATCGGACAACGACAAGGCTTTTTTTTTTTTTTGGTCGAACAACGACAAGGTTTGGTCGAAAGGACTGCGTAACTTTTGCTCGCGAGCGTCCCTCCGATATAAATAGGTCATCTGCTTATGTAGAGGATTTCATACGATGTGACAATTTACTTTAAAAAGGAAGCATTTAGTTCTTTGCTTATCATTTGATTGTCACGCTGAAATTTCAGATGGTAAGCATAATTATGGTGGTTTAGGGAAATTTTGTTGATAGAAAGCTGATGTCGGCGGTGGCATGACCCTCGCGACCAGGGAGAGGACCTGCGGGATCGGCCCAGCGGGTCTCGCCTTGACCAAGACGTTGCACATGGGCACCACCAGGACGGCGCCTTGGTACCCCAGAGGGCCCCAGAAGTGGATCAGCAGGTAGATCGCGCCTCCCATCGACTCCCCGTACAGGAAGCGGGGCAAGCCTTGGAACCGAGGGTCGTTCTTGATGGAGTCGAAGTAGGAGATGGCGTCGTCGATGACGAGGTCGACGTCGGGCATGAAGGCCCTTGGACCGGCCATGGCCCTCGAGGTCAAAGGCCAAGCAGGCGAAGCCGTTCTGAGCGAGGAAGGTCGGGGTCATCTGGAAGGTCCAGGTGACGTCGTTTACGTGGCTGTGGACCATCAAGATGATGCCGCGGGGGGCAGGGAGGAAGGCAAGGCAGCCACGACCGGGTGAAGAGGGTGAGGCCTCGCGGCAAGGTGTGGCAGGATCTGGCGCTCCGGACGCCTTGCTGCTCGATATAGAAATACCCCCATGTAAACGTAACCTACAATATACCTCGAAAGAAAAAAGTAGGAGAGCTTCTCTGGCTAAAGCTGTGCAACGTTTGGTGGCCACGGTCAAGAGTTTCATCCACCACCGCGGCCACGACCTCCAGAAGAAGATCCAAATCCAAGTTCCGAGGCCGACGTGCGACGTGTTCATTAACCACCGCGGGATCGACACGAAGCGGAATGTGTCGGGCCTCTGCTTTGCTCATGCTTTTCGACGTGGACTTTTTGGTAATGTTCTAGATACGCATAAGCATAGCAGAAGAAGAAGAAGAAGAGGAGGAGGAGGACGAGGAGGACGAGGAGATCACCACTTCGCAACAGAGAAAGCGAAAGAAAGAAAACGAAAATACCCGCAAACAAAAAGTGGAGCAAACGCAACAGAGACTACAGAGGGGTGCTTTGGTCGAGCCGATCTCGATCAGATTTATAGGAAAATAGCCCGACATTAAATAAGGAAACTAGCGAGAAAATTGAGGGACGGAAAAAAGAAAGGAGGAATTCGGAAATCAAGACAAGGAACAGAAGTCTACCTTCCTGTCTTAACCCTTGCCCAAGAAAACAGTTTATGTCCAAGTGGAGTCTCAAAGAGCAATTCATGTCCAAATGGAGATTTGGATAACAGAGAGAGAGAGAGAGAGAGAGAGATCACATTCAATAAAGTAATCTCACAAAGTGATGGTTCATGCCACAAAGTGATGATTGCACGTACATAGAGTAATCTAAAGTGATGATTGCAAGTCTTTCTCATGTACGCCCGAAACTGCAAGGGAGATTCCATGCGAAATGTCGCGGATGTCGTATTTCAACCGGATGACCCAAAAGAGAAAAGCTTTTAAAGTTTTGCGTGTCTGTTGCATATGCAAAAACTTTAAACTTCTAAAGTTTTGCATATGCAACAAACATCCAAACTCACAGGCAAAACTTTAAAAGTTTTAAGCTCCGCCTATGCAACAGGCATCCAAAACTTACATGCAAAACTTTAAGAGTTTAAAGTCTTGCATATGCAACAGGCATCCAAAACATTAAAAGTTTTCAAGTTTTGCATGTAAGCTTTGGATGTCTTACTTCATCCCCTCGTAGATCCTGATCGCCTTGTCCTCGTTCTGGGTCGTCTGGTACAGCGGCCGGCTCACCTCCGGGTCAATAACCGCGTCCTCACTCCAATGCAACACGATGAACGGGATCTTCACGTCGCCCAGCCTCTGGTTCAGATAGTCGGTGACCCTCAGGAGGCGAGCACGGTCCCTAGCCTCGGCTTCCCTCTGTACCTCAGTGGGTTCATCTTCGCCATCACCTTCTTGGCCTCCACCTTGACCGACTTCTTCATGACGTCAGCGGTGCGTATGACGGGCAGGGTGGGCATGACCCTCGCGACCAGGGAGAGGACCTGCGGGATCGGCCAAGCAGGTCTCACCTTGTCCAAGATCTTGCACGTGGGCCCAACCAGGACAGCGCCTTGGTACCCCAGAGGGCCAGCAGGCAGATCGCCACCCCACCCCCACATAGCGACTCCCCGTACAGGGTCATTCTTGATGGAGTCGAAGCAGGAGATGGCGTCGTCGACGACGAGGTTAACGTCAGGCACGAAGGCCCGGAGGCCTTGGGACCATCCTTGGTCCTCGAGGTCGAAGGCGAAGCGGGCGAAGCGGTTCTGGGCCAGGGAGTTTGGGGAAGATTACACAAAAGCCTCTGAATTTTGAGATATTAAATTATATTATACGTAATGAAAGAAAATCAAATCAACATTAGTGGGTCGACTTGTGCCATATATGTGTATTTTCTCCTTAAACTTTTCAGTTGAGCTTTCTAACGGGTAATGCCATGGTACTTAGGAGAAAATATTAGGTACAGACTAGGTAAATCCGACATGGCACATATCACCATTTATTGAGCGACACGTGGCGCAAATGGACCCACTAGTCTTAAAAAAGGAAAATTTCTCTCTCCTCTCTCTCTTCACTGTTTCCCTTGCTTTCTGGAAATCCAGACGTTGGATTCCATGGCCATGGTGATGGAGCTCGAGCTCCACAACCATGACAGCGGCGACTTTCGTGGCTGGAACGCCAATTTGACGAGCTCTCACCACCACGGTCGCGGAGCTCGAGCCCATAGATCGCGGCCGCCATGGCCATGGACCTCGAGTTCTCGAGCTCGACAGCCATGGTGGCCGCGAGCTTGAGCTTCACGGCTAAGGACAGAAGAGACGTCCGCCATGGCCGCGGAGCTCGAGCCCAGGGCTCGTGGCCGCCATGGCTATGGAGTTTGAGCTCGAGCTCCACAGCCATGGCGCCCACGAGCCTTAGGCTCGAGTTCCGCGGCGGGACGGAGAGGTCAGGCGAAAGAGAGAGAGGGGACCGACGTCTGTGGAGCTCGAGCTCCATGGCCATGGCAGACGACGTCTTCTGGTTTGGCCGGCGGCGAAGCAACGCGAGAGAGAGTGGGGGAAGAGTGAAGAGAGAGAGGAGAGAGGAATTTTCTGGTTTTTCTGACTGTGGGCCCTTGTGCACCACATGTCACTCGATAAATGGAGATCTGGGCCACGTCAGTCTTGTACCTAATATTTTCTCCGCAATGATTTCTTCCATCAATGGAAAAAGCACAGTAAAATGATTGCCGATACGTCCGACAACATATTTGATGAAGATGTCACTTTCATAGCTTGATTTTCAAACTCCTGTGGTTTCCTTACAACCGCTGAGTTTGAGGAGGGATGTTAGATGACATATGGTATGATGTACACTTTGTCGCGACCTGAAAATCGAGGCTAACGGATTATTAGGTTAATTGACTAACCTAATTCAGACCCTCTCAAGTCCTTCCGAATCGCAACTTAGGTTCTTTTCATGAAAAGTTTATTCAATTTGGAGCCGCCACTAATTGTTCTTGGTAGGTCAATTAGAAACCTAAATAAATTAACGGGAGAATTAATTTATTTCTGCGAACCAGAGAAAATGAGTCCGGAGACTTGATTACATTAATTTGGAAAAATTAATGCCCTTTCGGTACCAATTTTCATGAAAAATCCTTTTCCATTGATGATTGTGAATTGAATGACTTTTCCTTTGAAAATGACATGAATGACCATTTATCTGCAAAAATGATTTTTTTTTTTACCCTTCGGATTAAATGACGACTATTATGAAAACATGCCTTAAGAGTTATCATCCAATTTAATCTAAGAAAATGATTTCTCAAAGTCTTAACTTATATTGGATGATATTTATGACATAAAAATGGACTTTTGAGATGATTAACTATGAAAAAGGAGAGTTATTTTTTGGGGGTTTTTTATTTAACGAAGCAAACAATCAAAATACAAAGATTGAACAAAAATAAACAAAAATGCCCATAATATACCTTTTAATTTTGATTTTTCCGATAAATTCACTCATTCCCAAAGATCTGGGCTAGAGAAGAATTTTATCCGCTACGTCCTCGGAGATTCGAGCCAGTATGCGAATAATTGTATAGAATAACATCGTCCCTTGTTACCAAAGGGCAGAACACGAAATTCTATGCTAAATTGCCGTCCCATTCCACAAGATCGTGGCTAAGGCATGCAATTTATTTTCCGAAGGGTCTAGGCACAAGGGAGCATATATTATGGGCATGTTTGTTTAAAGATGTGCAAACTTTATAACAATCAAGCAATCAAACAAACATGGCAAAAAATAAAAAGCAAAGTGAGCAATTTAATTTAATTTTTTTAGGAAAAATAAAAGGGGTGACCGAAAATGCTCAAGTGGGGTCCACTTTCCCAGTCCAAAGATCGATTTAATTTTTTGAGAAAATTATCTTCAAGGATTTGCAAAGAGTTTTAGATAATTCTCAAAAAATTTGGAAAAACATTTGATTGAATCTTATCTTATCTTTAATCAAATAACTTCAAAGAGCATTATAAGAGATAAGATATCTACCAGATAACATTCCAATCAACTCACATACTAGAGATAAACATTCAAAGCAAAGGATTATCCGCAACAAGTCCGACGTTATCCAATTCAAATTCTTCTCAAAGATTAGATGAAGTTAATTTAATAAACCTCATCCACAACATAGAGATAATATCAATAAAATCACAAGATAAGACAACTCAACCACTCATGAGATAAAATTCGAAGCAAGACTCATCCATGGACGTATCGAATTCAACCAAGTGACACATGTGCAGAAAATCAATCTTTGATTCACAAAAATTCCTTTTCTTTTTTTAACTAATCCAATTTAATCTTAGAAAAATGCCCAACAAGTTTTAACTTTGAGAAAAGATTTTTTCCAATCAAATTGCATCAATCCTCAAGATTATTCAAACAACTTCATGATCTAATGAATTTATCCAAAAAAATCAGGAATTTGTTAGCAAAGAAACTCAATTTTCTGTTTTTAGCACAACTTAATGAAAGGGTTAAATTGCAAATCAAATACGCTCATCAAAACGATATAACGTACATGCATGTTTTCCAAGTAAAACAAGCACGAATTGCAAAAAATTCAGAAATTTTACCTTTTTCCAAGCCAAATTCCACGCGCGTACAATCTGGAAATTTTGTCCAAAGTTGCACGTTTTGAGCTTGATTTACAGCCTAATGATGAGGTATTGAGCAGCGAACAGCAGTATTTTTTTTTCTCTTAGTTCGTTGGGTGCAACTTGAGCCTATTTGATGCCAAAAACAGTGCTGGACAATGCCTCGAGAACGAACAAACGAGCGACGGCACCGCTGGAGCTTGTGATTAACGACCTACAAAATCAGAGAAATTTTCAAGTGCTTCTCTGTAAAAATCTGAACTTTTTTTCTCCCTCTTTCTTTTTTTTTTCTAACCCTAGAGCTAAGGTTGCTTATATAGAGTTAAGGCCAATCCTAGTCCTAGTAGGAGTATGAGTTATTATGGCCATTGGATTAAACCTAACTAAGGTAGGATTAGATTAGAGCCATTAGATTAGAAATTTTGAATCTAAGAGTTTTAATTACTTAAAACTCTTAATTTTCAAAATATTGAAGAGTCCCAAGGGTTAAGACTCTTTGAATTTTCGGCCCAATAAAAACGTCACCATGGGCTAGCCAAATTTTCAAGTAAATTCGGGTCCGTCGCTCTTCAATTGAAGCCCAATTCCTTTGCCAGTCTAAATTGATGCAAATATAATGCATGAAACAAAATATGCAAATTACGAGGAAATTTTTTTGTGAGAATAAATTCTCATTTTTTGCAATAATATATATAAAAAGAAAAATCAAAATTTAGGTGTCAACAGCTGCCCCTCTTTGAGTGGAGGCTCGTTGAGGTTTTGCTCAAAGACCAAATTGAACCTAAATTTTGATAATGCAAATGATGAATTTTTTTTTTGTGGGAGGTTTGATCCCGTTTTTTATGCAAGAGGAAAATGATGCATGATATGCAAAGCTATAAATAACACATGGAAATACCGTCTTACTAAACGCGAGAGCAGGTCGATCGTAATTTAGTAGAGGTAGAGCCAAGACTACCAGGTTAGGTGATGGTGATCTAGATGAGATCACGATTCACGAGAACAGGTCGATCATGAACCGAGTAAACATAAAGGTTAAGAACACGAGAGCAGGTCGATCGTGAACTAACCAGATAGAGAAATCAAAATCACGAGAGCAGGTCGATCATGAGTTTGATAAAGGTATCACGAGAGCAGGTCGATCGTGACCCAGAGTAAACATAAAGATTAAGAACACGAGAGCAGGTCGATCGTGAACTAATCAAATAGAGAAATCAAATCACGAGAGCAGGTCGATCATGAGTTTGGTAAAGGTATCACGAGAGCAGGTCGATCGTGACCCAGAGTAAACCATAAAGATTCAAGAACACGAGAGCAGGTCGATCGTGACCCACATAAGATTAATCGATCGTGAACTAATCAGAGAAATCAAAATCACGAGAGCAGGTCGATCATGAGTTTGATAAAGGTATCACGAGAGCAGGTCGATCGTGACCCAGAGTAAACATAAAGATAAGAACACGAGAGCAGGTCGATCGTGAACTAAATCAAATAGAGAAATCAAATCACGAGAGCAGGTCGATCGTGAACTAATCAAATAGAGAAATGAGATCAAAATCACAATTATCATTTGGTAGAGCTGTCAATTTGAAAGGGGTTTAGAAACTCTTACCTGGATTCCCAAGCACTGACCAAGGGAAGGACAAATGATTGTGTCATACCTGTCTTTAAAGCAAACACGTGCATGAAATCATTGCAACATTACATACCATCAAATCACGTGAGCTCTTTACTCGCATCACAAAGTTTGATCGGGGATTTGTCAGTGAGGAAACCTTTTGGTGAATCCAATCAACATTTGAATGAGACTTTCAGTTAGAAAGGACTTTTCACTCGCTCTCATGAAAAAGCTTTTGAAACTCGACCATTGATACGGGTATAAGAATCACTCTGAACTGTCACCATCATGCTCGGCAAGGATCCGAATATTCTCGCAATTAGTATGACATGACCAATCCGAGAGGTCTTTTCAGGGACTGTAATTCAGGCTTGTCAAAGGCTAAAACAAAGGGGACTCGTAAAAGTCATTCGGCTTTGGAGTGAAATAACACCATCAATTGCATCGGGTTTACAAGTCAAAAACTTGCAAAAATGAGATAGAAAAATCTTGCTCGCACTTCTTCAAGCAATATTTATAAGCACATAAAACCCTACGTTAACTCAAGTGCCCTAATCTGAAGAGACTTCGGTAAGGGTTGTAACGTAGGTTTGGGTATGCTTGAAATGAATGGCCTATTTATAACAAAAGGGTATATCATGAATCGTGGGAATTGGTGATCATCCAGTCTTCATGTTTTTGCTCTGGCAATTATTTCACAAGCAAACATTCAAATGAACTCTTTTTTTTTGTAGTAATACTTTTGCATATCGACTCTGTTTTTTGTCGAAGCCTCTCTCTTTCATTATTCTTTTTTTCTTTTTTCTTCTCCCTTCTTTCTTCTACTCTTTTTTTTTTTAGGGAGATTTTTTTTTTGAGAAATTTTTCTTGACTCCCTTCCCCATTTTTTTGAGATACAGAGAATTTTTCTTGAGAGAGAGCTTCGCTTGATGGAGTCTCTTTTTTCTTTTTCTTTTTTTTTTACACCCCCTTTTTTTTGGATTTTTCCTAAACTTCCAATTGCCCGAAGTTTCTTTGAACTTTAGTTATCTCAACACTTTGACATGAACTCTTTTGATTTGCCATAGGGATGATCACCAATTAGGTTATGAAATGGATTCACCGCTCAAATTAGGTAAGCAAAGGGTATGGTGTGTAGGGATATAGAAAGAATGCTCTTCGTCATGTCTAAGGCACTTGAGCTAACACAAAATTTACATGCAATAAATACACTCAAAGATTGATGCAAGTGAAAGCAAGAAAATTCTAACCATTTGAATTTTCTAGTAATTACCCCAATGTGGGGTTGTTTCTGACAAGGGTAAGAAATGAACTTTCGCTCAAAAGGGTTAAACAAAGGATAACCTATAGTATGTATGATAGAGGAAATGAATGCCTCTCATCACTTTGGTCATCATACTTTTCGCGAGATAACCCTTTACCTGTCAGCATGGATTTTTTTTTCACTCAATTCGCATTGGGGATCAATATACTTTTCGTGTTTAATCACAATTGTGAACAGCGCAACTGCAACTCTTATCCTTTGCTTTGCTTGCTCATGCAAGAATTATCTACAACATGTCCAAAACAATGGGATCCTTTAAATTGAAAATAACGAATAAATCAAATGAAAATTAAGAAAATAGAAAAGATACTACTAGAACATGATTAATACAAAATATCTTTTATGTTCAATGTAATTATATGTGTGTGTGCGTGTGTGTTACTAGACAACCAAATGTAGGAATTCTACTAGCTACATCTTTAATATAAAACAGTTTTCACACTTGCAGTCATGACAAAATAATCATCATTTTAAAAAATGAATACAATTATCAAAATTAAAATTCGATTATTTAATCTACACAAATTAAAGTATCAATAAATTCTGCTAGACTTATGGCAATCCAACTTAACTTGAAATCAAAATCATGATTGTCTCATGACTAACCAGAATAGGAATTTATTTAATTTTTTTAGGTAATTAGATTTGTTTGAATAAAAAAATTTACCGCACTATTTTTTTTCTTTTTGTACAACCCGGTTTTTCGCCATGCTAGCCAACTTTTGTATGATCACTAGTTTTACATTTAATTTTTCTTCAAATTTTTAGAAAGTTCACAAGCATCGAGTATATTTCTTTCTTGTTGGTTTCATTTTTTTAAAAAAAATTAAAAGTCCATTATTTCAGAATTTTTGTCAAGCCTTTTCCAGATTTGCCCCTTCAGTTGCCAATTCTTTTTTAATGGCCATTAGTGGTCAACAAAGCACCGTCATTCATAGGAATAACGGTGCGTCAGCATGGCGGCGTCCTTTTTATATCGGAGGGACGCTTGTGAGTAAAAGTTATCAAGTGGAGGGTTCCCAAACAGTATCAAGTCGAGGGGTTCCCAAATAATGTAAGGACAAAATTATTGGCAGCGAAGCGGAGCGACAGAGAGAGAGAGAGAGAGAGAGGAGAGAGAGAGGAGAGAGAGAGAGGTGGGGTTCGTGTACCACAGTCAAGAGCGAGATACTTCGCAACGTGAACGATAGGATTTGAAGCGAACTTGCAGATGGTCAGGATGATTTGGTTTTGCTTTTGAACCTTGAATATGGTCAGGATTCATTTGGTTTGCTTTGAACCTTGATATGTCAAGATCGATTTGGTTTTGCTTTGGTTTTGCTTTTGAACCTCGAATATGGTCAGGATTGATTTGGTTTTGCTTTTGAACCTTGCAGATGGTCAGGATTGTTTTTGGTTTTGCTTTTGGAACCTTGCCTCGGCATTGTTTTGGTTTTGCTTTTAGAACCTTGCCTCAGGGTTCGCTGCTGCTGCTTCTTCTTCTCAGTTTCAAGTTCTTCGAGGGTCATTGCATTTTGAGTCCTCCTGCTTCTCTGGCTAACGCTATGCAACGTTCGGTGTCCACGGCCAAGAGCTTCATCCACCACAGCGGCCACGACCTCCGGCAAAAGATTCAGATCCAAGTCCTGAGGCCAACGTGCGACGTGTTCATTAATCACCGCGGGATTGACACGAAGCGGAATGTGTCGGGCCTGCTGGGCCACTACCTCGGCATGCTCGGCCACCGCATTCTTGGACAGCAAGAGCATGAGGCCCGGGACCGTTGTTCCGGAAGATCAACGAGGTGATATGTGGGTGCAAGGTCGGGGTGGCCGTGTTCTCGCCCTGCTACTGCGAGTCGCCGTACTGCCTCCACGAGCTCGCCACATTGTTGGAGAACCGGAAGAGGGTGATCCCCATCTTCTGTGACGTGAAGCCATCAGAGCTTCAAGTCGTGGGCGACGGGATCTGTTCGGACATGGACTTGCTGAGATTTAGGGACGCTCTCGACGAAGCTAGGGACACGGTCGGACTCACTTTCGACACATCAACAGGGTATGCTTATTACCATTAACTATATATGCATGCAAATTAATATTTCTCATTTTTTTTCTGGTCCTAATATTAGGGTTTATTAGGATTTATTACTGAAATATAATGATATTTTTTTTGTCATTTTGAAACGTAGGGATTGGCCAAAGCTCTTGAACGATGCCACGGATGCAGGGTGAGGAATGTGCTCGAAGTAGACGAAGAGAACGCAAGCAAGAAGGTAAAATTGTAAAAAAAAAGAAGAAAGAGGAGGAGGAGAGAGAGAGTCCTAAACCTCCTGCGGGTCGTTTCCTGGTGTTGGGCGATGATGATGATGGGGGAGATGATGTGTAGCTGGTCTTGGTCCCGTCCCTAACCCTATGCGTTTGTTTTGGACATTTATTAGGTTTTGGTCATTTTTGATGTTATGTCAAAATATTTAATGTTGTTGTCTAAATATTCCAGAAGTTGCACTCTCAGCATCTAAGTTTATAAAATGTTAGGGGAAGAGTACACAAAATCATCCGAATTTTGAGATATTAAATTATACTATACATAATGAAAGAAAGTCAAATCAAAATTAGTGACAAAAAAGCACATGGCTTGATTATTGGGTCGAGTTGTGCCATGTATGTGTATTGTCTCCTTAAACTTTTCAGTTGGGCTTTCTAACAGGTAATGCTATTGTGCACTTGATTTGAGTTCGAAGAGAGATGTTAGATGACATATGATATGCATACACTTGATTTGATGTGTGGCCATTTAGGTTTAATATTTTGTGTGATTTACCGAATCTCACATATACTTAAAATATCACAAGCATCTTGTAGATATGTTTTTACCTTCTATCTAAAGGATCAGCATTGCTCTAACTCTTGTGAGGAGCAGTCAGGTAAGGCGATGGTTGTTTAAGTAAGCTAGATTCTAAATGGAAAAAAAAAATCATTTTTAAAAATCTTCAACTTTGTTCCATATCGACTTCCTTTGGATCATCATATCCGCCTAAAAAAAATATTCTTTTAGTCAGGAGTCAAAGTATAGATCTTCTCCCTTTGGATATGCAATTAAATTGATTATAATTCGTGTTTATCACAATTGTGAACAGGGCAACGTATTCTCATCCATATATAAAGATGTTGCCTTGGCTCCGCGTACCCACCACCGCAACTCTTACCCTTTGCTTTGCTTCGCTAATGCAAGAATTATCTAGAACATGACCAAAAAGTCCACGTCGGACGGCATTTCCGTTTTGCCGACCAAAATGTTCTTCTCCCAATTTTATTTTTAAATTTCTTGTGTTATTTGCAAAGGAAATTGTTCTTCTCCCAATTTGTTTGTCCGGTTTCCTGCGATCCCACTTGGTGGGCCACCAATGCCAATGGGATCCTTTAAATTGAAAACAATTAATAAATCAAACAAAAAACATAAGAAAATAGGAAAAGATACTTACAAGAAACATGATTGATACAAAATATCTTTTACGTTCAATGTAAAAAGACCGGTATATATATGTGTGTGTCTTTGTTACTAGACAACCAAATGTGAGAATTATAGTGACAACATCTTTAATATAAAACAGTTTTCACACTTGTAGTCATGAGAAAATAATCATCATTTAACAAAATGAATACAATTATCAAAATTAAAATTTGAGTATTTAATCTACACAACTTAAAGTATCGATAAATTCTGCTCGACCTATGGCATTCCAACTTAACTTGAAAATCAAAATCATGATTTTCTCATGACTAACCAAAACAGAATTTATTTAATTTTTTTAGGTATATTAGATTTGTTTGAACAAAAAAAATTTACCTCACTATTTTTTTTCCCTTTTTGTACAACCCCACTTTTTCGCCATGCTATTGCTAGCCAACTTTCGTATGATCACTAATCTAAGTCCCATTGTATTTATAATTGGTGAAAGTGTGTTCTTTTTTAGTACAATATGAAAAAAACCGAGTCTTACATTTAAATTTTTCTTCAAATTGGTAGAAAGTTCACAAGCATCAAGTATATTTCTTTCTTGTTGGTTTCATTTAAAAAAAAATTTAAAGTCCCTTATTTCAGAATTTTTGTCGAGTCTTTTTCCAGATTTGCCCCTTCCGATTGCCAATTCCTTTTTAATAACCATTTGTGGTAAAAAAAAAAAAAAGCACCGTCGAATAACGGTGCAGTCAGCACAGCAACGTCCTTTTTATGTCGGAGAAACGCTCGCGCGTAAAAGTTACACAGTACCCGAAGTGGTTAACGTCCCAGATTTGGATGCGAGAGATGCGAGTGAGATCACACCTTGGGAACGACCATCCGTACTCCGACAGCCCCCTTTTGTTGAGCGCGTGACTCGGACAGCCCTGGCTCACCAGATCCCACAAGGTGAGCCAGATCGGACAACGACAAGGTTTTTCTTTTTTTTGGTCGAACAACGACAAGGTTTGGTCGAAAGGACTGCGTAACTTTTGCTCACGAGCGTCCCTCCGATATAAAAAGGAGGTTGCACCGATATAAAAATAACCCCATGTAAACGTAACCCCACAATATACCTCGAAAGAAAAAAGTAGGAGAACTTCTCTGGCTAAAGCTATGCAACGTTCGGTGGCCACCGCCAAGAGCTTCATCCACCACCGCGGCCACGACCTCCGGCAGAAGATCCAAATCCAAGTCCCGAGGCCGACGTGCGACGTGTTCATTAACCACTGCGGGATTGACATGAAGCGGAACGTGTCGGGCCTGCTGGGCCACTACCTTGGTGTGCTCGGCCACCGCCCCTTCTTGGACAGCAAGAGCACGAGGCCCAGGGACCCGTTGTTCCGGAAGATCAACGAGGTGATATGTGGGTGCAAGGTCGGGGTGGCTGTGTTCTTGCCCCACTGCTATGTGTCGCCGTACTGCCTCCACAAGCTCGCCGCATTGGTGGAGAACGGGAAGACGGTGATCCCCATCTTTTGCGACATGAAGCCGTCGGAGCTTCAACTCGTGATTGATCGAGGGTATAGTTTAACTACGGACAAGTACTCTTCTCCAACATGACTGTGCCTAAACGAGATCCAAATGATGCGATTGATCAAGTCACGAAACCACCGTCTTGTCCCTAACGGTCCCTAATCATCTTAAACCAAGCATTAGGGTAATGAACTCGGCGAGAGTTATCGGCCGAAGACATCCGTTGCAAAATGCACGACCTTACGGCAGAGGCATGTTTAAGGAGAGCCATGCTCATGCGCGTCAGGAAGTGGTACATTATCAAACATTTACTTTGCTCATGTCATTGAACATATCAATGAAATTCATGAGTCGACTTGTATAAGATATGATAATTACTTACACTTTAATTATCTTTTCGTGTAAGGTTAACGAGATCTAAAAGCTTGATTTGTCTTCTAAACGAAAGTCAGAAAACTTTGTAAGAAAGATCATTACACTATCATCAAGCATCTACGGGCGACAATGTTATTTTTCAAGTCCCGTGCTTGCAAGATTTTTAATCTTCATTTATAGAGAGGGGCATCAAATAGTTCATCGACGACATGCAATGTCAGCATCCAATCCCCACCCCGTGGGGCCCCGCTGCTCGGCAGCCAGCCACCCCCGAACGTCTCTTCGATTGAAAAAAACGCGTCTCGGCACTCAATCCGACGCCTCTTTAGTTTCGTCCTTTTAAACTTTCTGTTAGCATGCATGCCTATGACACCTGCCTTTTTAAAGGAAATTTTCACTCCCGACAATTTCTTTCACGGGAGACCATCGAAGGCGAGAGCGATCATCGATTTGCAAGCTGACTGGGACGCTGATGGATCTCTTGTGACGATGATTATGACAAACTAAAATCAATTGTTATATTAAAGTGATACGCCAATCTCATTTGATGGATCGAATGCTTCAACATAAATATGATAGTCGATGATATCAAATTATATATTATACACGACGAAAGAAAACTGAATCAAAATTAGTGAAAGGAAAATCATAGTCAAAGTTTTCTTTCCCCTAATTTGCACCTTTTTTTTAATATATTAATGTCAACGCAATAGTTGAATGAATAATCTTTCTTAAGGAACGCCGAGAGAAAGGACCAGAAAAAGAGGGAGAGGAGAGGCAAAGGGCGTGCACGAATTTTGGTGACTATTCAGTTTGGAGCAATTCCACAAAAACTTGAAAAAGAAAAAGCAACTTATTTTGAGTTTTGAAAAATTCCGAAAACCTAAGTATGATATTACATGTCAATATTTGAATACCTTTCGAAGTTTTAACCGCTCCATGTTAAACAAAATTCCAAGTGTGAGTGCCACAAAATATGTACAAATTAAAAACAATTAACAGTAGAAGCCGCACGCAATAAATAATTTCATACATAAGCTAAATTGGAAAAACTTGTCTAGTGGACTAGTTTCATGGGCTTTTGGGCTAAAGTTGGGCGTCTCGACCCAAAATGGGTTTAAGTAATGCAGTGATAACAATAATTATGCTCATGCAAGTTTGAACTTCAAATGAAAGACAACATTAATAGATCATAAAGGAGAATCCAAACGGGTGGTTTAGAGATTTAAGTTCAAGACATTTTGATATCATGACATATTTTATCGAACCTACCTAAAATTACAGAACGAGTAAAATCACTTTGAAATTGGAAATCTCTATATAACTAGTTTGAAGACAAAGGGGTGTAGGAGAATGAGTGATTTGATCAGTTAGTTTATTTGTAGCGCAAATGCCAAGAGATGCGCAAATTCAAGCACGAAATAGCAAACGATGAAAGTAAAATAAAACGCACGAGACGCAATATACGTGAAAAACCCAAAAACGGGAAAAACCACGGGGAGAGAGAGGGGTTTCACTATCTTCAATAACGAGTACAAGCGTACAATCAAATATCAAAAGATCTAACAAGAAGAAGTGAAAAATAAAGGGTTTGTTGGACAAAAGGGAAAGTAATTTTTACAATATATATGCAACATATTCCTTTTATGGCCCCTTTTAAAAAACCCTAAAACAAAATATAACAGATTCCTTTTATAGCCCATTCTTAAAATAACCTTATTACTAATTTGGAAGTCAAAATATAATAAATTTCCATCTTGACTTCAAATCTCCAAAAGAGCGTTTTACCAAACGTCACAAAACCTTTCTCTCTCACCACCAAGAGGGACCACACAAGGCCACCCGCCAAACAACATAACTGATAACACACATCCCTAAGCCTACATGAGCGTACTCGATGTAGGAAACAAGGGATGAAACGCTACCGATTCCTCATAAATAACTCACATGGCGAAAACACCAACTAAGTCCAAACAATGCTTGAACTTGGTCAAAGGAACTGGTTTGGTCAACATATCGGCCGGATTATCCGCCGTAGACACTTTCTTCATTGTAATTGTACCCTTAGCAATCTTATCACGCACAACGTGATAACGAATATCAATATGTTTTGTTCTCTCGTGATACATTGTGTTCTTGATCAATTGGATTGCACTTTGGTTATCGTAAAAGATAACGGAGGCTCCCTCCTGCTTCACCCGAAGTTCTGTAACCAAACGTTTTAACCAAAGAGCTTCCTTTGCTGCTTCCGTCGCGGCCATGTACTCTGCTTCGGTGATAAATAAAGCAACCGTATCCTATAAAGTTGCTCTCCAACTAACTGCAGAACCACCAAGCGTAAATATATAATCTGTCAAAGATCTTCTTTTATTGAGATCACCTGCATAATCAGAATCAAAGAAACCAACAATTGAATGCCCTATATCACAACCTCTATCAAAGACCAAAAAACATTTGAGGTACTTCGGATATACCGAAGAATCCACTTTACTACTTGCCAATGAGCTTTACCTAGATATGCCATATATCTACTCACAACACTAACTGCTTGAGAAATGTCTGGACGAGTGCAAACCATAGCATACATAAGACTACCAACGGCACTAGAATATGGAACTCGACACATTTCCTCTTTTTCTTCTTTGGTTTTAGGTGATAAAGAAGCAGAAAATCTAAAATGGGACGCCAAGGGAGTACTTACCGATTTAGCATTTTTCATGCCAAAATGTTTAAGCATTTTCTCAATATATCCCTTCTGCGAAAGGTATAGATTCCCAACCTGCCTATCTCTGCGAATTTCCATACCTAGATTTTTCTTGGCAGCTCCAAGATCCTTCATCTCAAATTCTCTACTAAGTTACCTCTTCAACAATTGTATCTCTAACATGTCCTTCGCTGCAATAAGCATGTCATCCACATAAAATAGCAAATAAACAAAAGAACCATCATGCAACTTCTTATAGTACTCACAACTGTCATGCGCACTTCGCGAGTAAACATGACTTAACATAAAACCATCAAATCTCTTGTACCATTGCCGTGGAGATTGCTTGAGACCATACAAGGAGTGTTTCAACCTGCAAACGTGATCTTCATTATCCTCAACAACGAATCCCTCGGGTTGAGACATATAAATCGTTTCATCAAGCTCGCTATGCAAAAAACCGGTCTTGACATCAAGTTGCTCAAGTTCTAGATCATTAAGGGCCACTAATGCGAGTAACACACGAATGGAACTATGTTTCACAACTGGAGAGAACACTTCATTGAAGTCTATCTCCTCCTTTTTACTAAAGCCCTTCGCTATCAAACGTGCTTTGAATCTTTCATCTTCAACCCTTGTAATTCCTTCTTTTCTTTTAAAAATCCACTTGCATCCAATAGCTCTTTTGCCCTCAGGCAATTTCACAAGATCCCAAGTTTGGTTCTTATGAAGAGACTATATCTCTTCGTTCATCGCAACAAGCCACTTCTCAGATTTAAAACAAATAATAGCTTCACGAAATGTAGAAGGTTCTTCAATACCAAATTCTTCAACAACTGTAAGAGCATATGCTACTAAATCAGCGAAACCATATCTTTGGGGATGCTTAATTTGCCTTTTAGCTCTCCCTGCAACCAAAGTTTGAGGT
The DNA here is from genome assembly GCA_019149425.1 of Psidium friedrichsthalianum. NCBI lineage: Eukaryota > Viridiplantae > Streptophyta > Magnoliopsida > Myrtales > Myrtaceae > Psidium > Psidium friedrichsthalianum. Next base: position 29,105 of record JAGVVM010019535.1, read on the forward strand.
TGTTTAACTTTTTCTATTTCATCTTTAATCAAATTTGAGTCTTGTTGCTCACTGTTACTTTTTAACTGACTAAGAACATTTTCAGAGGTTCTCTGTGGATGCTCTGCACTAAACTCCACCTCTTTCGTTGCATTCTCTTCCTGAATATTTATAGACTCAACAATTTTTCTTTGATCAAGCATAGAATTTTCATCAAAAATAACATCCTTACTGATTATAAACTTTGGTGATTGAGGGTCAGAACACCACAATCTATATCTCTTAACACCATTTGCATAACCAACGAAAATGCCTTTTTTGGCTTCAGGTTCAAGCTTACCATCTTTTACACAATAATAAGCGGGATATCCAAATACTTTTAAAATAGAATAATCAGAAGGTTTACTAGACCATATCTCATTTGGAGTCTTACATTCAATTGCGATTGAAGGAGAACGATTTACCAAATAACATGCCGTGTTCACAGCTTCAACCCAGAAATCTTTTTCAAGTCCTGTATTAGAAAGCATACATCTAGCTCTCCCTAAAAGTGTTTGGTTCATACGTTCTACCACCCCATTCTGTTGAGGTGTATACCTGACCATTCGATGTCGAACAATCTCTAAATATTCGTAGTACTTGTTAAAATCACCTCCGCAAAACTCAAGACCATTGTCTGTTCTGAGACGCTTTATCTTCTTGCCCGTTTGATTTTCAATCAACATCTTCCACTTCTTGAATGTATCAAAAACATCACTTTTACGCTTCAAGAAATAAACCCAGACTTTTCTAGAAAAGTCATCAATAAATGTCAGAAGATAAACAACACCACCTTTAGATGTAACTTGTGCAGGTCCCCACAAATCGGAGTGAATATAGTCAACTGTGCCCTTCGTCGAGTGCACCCCAGTACTGAAACTAACTCTGCGCTGCTTCCTGAAAACACAATGCTCGCAAAAGTCAAGTGGGACTGTATGCTCCCCACAGAGTAAACCACGTTTACTTAATATGGTCATTCCTCTTTCGCTCATGTGGCCCAACCGCATATGCCATAACCTTGATTTATCAGAATCTGAAGAGGATGATATATTTAAAGAACCCACAACGGTACTTCCCTGCAGAACGTAAAGACCATTTTTCTTGTTACCTCTCATCACAATCAAGGAGCCTTTCGAAATTTTCAAAACTCCACCTCCACCGTGTACATACATCCACTGGAATCCAAACTGCTCAATGAAATAAGGTTCTTCTTCAAATCTGGGATGTGTCTAACATCTGTCAAAGTTCTTACTACTTTGTCATGACATTTAATCCGCACCGTACCAATACCCACAATCCTGCAAACTGCATTATTGCCCATCAAAACTGAACCACCAGTGACTTTCTCATATGTGTGGAACCAATCTCTATTTGGGCACATATGGTATGAACATGCTGAATCCAAAATCCATTCATCGTCTACATGACAATCCGAAGACAAAACAGTAAGAACATTGTCTGCATTAGCAGACTCATTATCCTTCACCAGACTAGCCGAATCAGAACTCTCCATCGACCTTTTCCCTTTAGCCTTAAGCAAAGGACACTCGTTTTTATAGTGTCCAAACTTGTGACAATAGTAACACTCAACTTTTCTCTTATCTTGGCCTGACCTAGACTTCGAACGCCCTTTACTATTACTGCGTCTATCTCGATGATTCGACCTTCCCCTAACAACTAAGCCATCAGCTTTATCTGCACTACTACTCGCATTCAACTTTGTACGCATCTCCGCGGAATTCAGCGAGGCCTTCACATCCTCAAGAGTTATGGATTCTCTTCCATACAACATAGAATTCACAAAATTCTCATACGAGCTCGGTAGCGAACATAACACAATTAGAGCTTGGTCTTCATCATCTAACTTCAAATCTAAATTTTTCATATCCATAACGATTTTGTTAAATTCATCTAGATGTTCTTGAATAGGAGTACCTTCTTGCATCTTTAGCGTATAAAGACGCTGCTTCAAGAATAATCTCGTCGTAAGAGATTTCTTCATGTAGAGACTCTCTAACTTTTGCCACAATCCCGAAGCTGTTTCTTCATTGGCAACTTCACGAAGCACCTTGTCAGACAACGACAATTGGATAGTGCTGTGCGCCTTCTCTTCCATCTCCTCGATCTCTGCTGCAGTCATATCATCGGGATAATTCCCATCCAAGGCTCTTACTGAGCCTTCCCGACGTAACAAAGCCTTCATCTTGATCCTCCATAGCCCGAAATTGTTTTGACCATCGAAGGGTGCCACTTCGAACTTGATAGATGCCATCTCGAACAAAAGATCGAAATTCCTTCGCTCTGATACCAGTTTGTTGCGGAAAACGCCAAGAGATGCGCAAATTCAAGCGCGAAATAGCGAACGATGAAAGTAAAATAAAACGCACGAGACGCGATATACGTGGAAAACCCAAAACGGGAAAAACCACGGGGAGAGAGAGGGGTTTCACTATCTTCAATAACAGTACAAGCGTACAATCAAAGATCAAAAGATCTAATAAGAAGAAGTGAAAAACAAAGGGTTTCTTGGGCAAAAGGGAAAGCAATCGTTACAAATATATGCAACAGATTCCTTTTATAGCCCTTTCTAAAAAACCCTAAAACAAAATATAACAGATTCCTTTTATAGCCCCTTCTTAAAATAACCTTATTACTAATTTGAAAAGTCAAAATATAACAGTCATGTTATCACTACCTCATCTGCATGTTCTTCCCTTCAGTAAATTGCCAGTTTTCTACATAGTATGCCACTTTTGCTCTTACCTGACTCTCTGTCCTGGTTTATTGAAAGTAACTGTTGTTATGTAGGCCTTCTTTAGGAAATACCCCAAAATATGGCCAAATTAGAAAAGAAAGGAGACGAAGAAGGTGATAACGAGGCCAGCTACCCTATTCCGCCCCCCAAAACGCCATGGAGCACAGGACATGGCAAGAGTGAGCTTGGGAAATATGTACCGGGTGAATCCAAAATTTGGGCAGTAGTGCAAGCACAAATGTAATGGGAAAGAAAGAGGACAACAGATTTTAGGGTTTATTATATCTACATGGGTTTTTTTTTTTTTGGGTTTTTTGTGAAAGGGGTTTTGTGAACTGCAAGAGAGGCAAGAAAAAGCTGCTAATATTATAATGAAATGTTCTTTCATTACGATGGAATCAATGGAGTGTATGTTAGATGTTAAAATGATGATACGACAGGTTACTAGAGGTTAGATTTTAGAGGAGTATCGTTTGTTTGGGTAAAGAAGATGGGAAATGGTTTGTGAATAGGGAATAGGGCTCTATTTTTAGAAGAGGAGAAATGATTTTAGGGTTGGGTTGACTACCTCCATTGGGAGGTCAAACTCTTGAGGGGCAAGAGGGAGACTCTCTCTTTGTCCATAGATCCATGAGTAAATTATGACTTTGACCAATGAAATGATTGGTCAAAGTGCATAATTTATGCATTGGATCTATGACATTAACTAGACTATATAAAGTAGCAATAGAGCGGATGAACCCCGATTATCACCGCTTATTAGACATCCAATTACCTTGGTTTGCATGATTTCTGTAATTAAATTTTTGTAATAAGGGTTAATGGCTCAACAAAAATTAGTGAAACAGAATTCGTGGTGTCGCAATGCTCGGACACAGCGCTACAACTCTGGGTTGCTATTAAACAAAGCTAGGGGACACGACAATTACAACATAAGGAACTTTTTGCAATCTATGTAAGTAGTACGGAAACGGAGCTTATGTGAATTTCCTTATTGAGAGCACGCAAATGGATGTGAGATTCTTTTTGGATGGACTAGTCAAAGTAAGTAGAAGTGAAATGGAGCTTATGTGACTTAGGGATACTCGAACCTAACTCAAAATCGTAAATTTTAATCTGTCCATTCTAATACTGATGTCGAGTCCCTCATGTCAAATTATACATAAAGTAAATTATGTATTCTCGTTTTTTTTTTATGATAGTTTTGTGCTAAACAAAGTTTATTAAAAGGATTTGACAACCATTTGTTGAGTACTTAACAAATACACATTTATAAATATTATAATTTCGAAATACTAATTACATATAGAAAGGAAAGCTTCATTTAAAACAAAAAGTTTGTTGTTCTTTCAAACTTGAGAAGTAACTCTGACAAAAAAAATTAAATATTGAAAAGTAAACGAATTAGAAAACGCTTGTCAATAATTTTTATTACAAAAAACGGCGAAGAATAACCAAAAGCACAAAGAAAAGTGGAATAGGTGGCAAATGCAATGCGTCGGCCATCACATGATTCATGATCCGTTTTCTGGTTCGCTCCAAGCAAAGCGCCGATCTTTGCCAGAAATTTTTTGGGGAGATCTGAATTTCTCAGTCCGTTGCGAACAAGAAGAAACGGTGGGCGGATTCGGAGCTGCCCCTTTTCGGAGCATTGCATGTACCACCCCATGCATTTAACCCACCCGTGTGCAGATCTCTTCGCTTGTCGCCTCTCCGCACAGAGACATAAGCCATGGTATGTAGATCCTCCATTTTTTTTCCTGAGTTCTTGCACACTTGATCGACCAAACAAACAAGACCCATCTAAAGAAATCGTGCCTCCCGTGTCCCAGTCTTGTTTTGGTATGCATTCGCGTTTCTAATTGAGATGGGTCATCGTTTTTGGAGATCTTAATTTGAGTTGGGTTTGAGTTTATTCTGAAGAAATGAATTGGTGGGCAAGTATTGTATGCATTGCCCCATGCGACTTTGTTTTTTGTTGCATCTGGTTCAGACGGTAGGGAGAAAGTTTTTGGTGACAGATCATGTATCTTAATTTGATTAGATATCTGCTTCGGAAGATTCAGGTTCGGGCGCTATTGATGCTTTGCTCCCGCTTGCGCTGCGTAGTACTTGTGTGGAGGCTTTTGCCCAGATTTGCCGATTAAGCAGAAATTAGTAATGATACCAGTTTATGTTTAGGGAAATTGGTTTTACTGAAATGATTGGAAGCCCGAAGCCCATTGCCTGTGCAGCGAAAGTTGGTCATTTGAAGCGTTAGAACTCGAGTTAGTTAGTGTCGTCGAGTTCTAACGCTTCAAATGACAACTTTCGCTGCACAGGCAATGGCTTCGGGCTTCCAATCATTTCAGTTAAAACCAATTTCCCTAACATAAACTGGTATCATTACTATTTTCTGCTTAATCGGCAAATCTGGGCAATAAGCCTCCTACACAAGTACTACGCAGCGCAAGCGGGAGCAAAGCATCAATAGCGCCTCGAACCTGAATCTTCCGAGCAGATATCTAATCAAATTAAGATACATGATCTGTCACCAAAAACTTTCTCTCCTACCGTCTGAACCAGATGCAACAAAAACAAAGTCGCATGGGGCAATGCATACAATACTTGCCCACCAATTCATTTCTTCAGAATAAACTCAAACCCAACTCAAATTAAGATCTCAAAAACGATGACCCATCTCAATTAGAAACGCGAATGCATACCAAAACGACTGGGACACGGGAGGCATCGATTTCTTTAGATGGGTCTTCTTTGTTTGTCGATCAATGTCGTGCAAGAACTCAGGAAAAAAATGGAGGATCTACATACCATGGCTTATGTCTCTGTGCGGAGAGGCGACAAGCGAAGAGATCTGCACACAGGTGGGTTTAAATGCATGGGCTGAGTACATGCAATGCTCCGAAAAGGGGCAGCTCCGAATCCGCCCACCGTTTCTTCTTGTTCGCAACGGACTGAGAAATTCAGATCTCCCCCAAAAATTTCTGGCAAAGATCGGCGCTTTGCTTGGAGCGAACCCAGAAAACGGATCATGAATCATGTGATGGCCGACGCATTGCATTTGCCACCTATTTTCCACTTTCTTTGTGCTTTTCGTTATTCTTCGCCGTTTTTTTGTAATAAAATTTATTGACAAGCGTTTTCTAATTCGTTTACTTTTCAATATTTAATTTTTTTTTCAGAGTTTACTTTCTCAAGTTTGAAAGAACAAACTTGTTGTTTTAAATGAAGCTTTCCTTTCTTATATTAATTAGTATTTCGAAATTTAATATTTATAATGTGTATTTGTTAAGTACTCAACAAATTGGCTGTCAAATCCTTTTTATAAACTTTGTTTAGCACAACCTATCATAAAAAAAAAAAGAATACATAATTTTACGTTATGTATAATTTGATATGAGGGACTCGACATCAGTATTTAGAATTGGACAGATTAAAATTTTACGATTTTGAGTTAGGTTCGAATATCCCTAAGTCACATAAGCTCCATTTCACTTCTACTTACTTTGACTAATCCATCCAAAAAATCCAAATCACATCCATTTGCATGCTCTCAATAAGGAAATTCACATAAGCTCCGTTTCGTTACTACTTACATAGATTGCAAAAGTTCCTTATGTTTGTAATTGTCGTGTCCCCTTAGCTTTGTTTAATAGCAACCCTAGAGTTGTAGCGCTGTGTCCGAGCATTGCGGCACCACGAATTCTGTTTCATTAATTTTTGTTGAGCCATTAACCCTTATTTACAACACATTTAATTACAGAAATCATGCAAACCAAGGTAATTCGGATGTCTAATAAGCGGTGATAATCGGGTTCATCCGCTCTATTGCTACTTTATATAGTCTAGTTGATGTCCATAGATCCAATGAGTAAATTATGCGCTTTGACCAATCATTTTGATTGGTCAAAGCGCATAATTTACTCATTGGATCTATGGACAAAGAGAGAGTCTTCCCTCTTGCCCCTCAAGAGTTTTGCCCTCCCAATGGAGGTAGTCAACCCAACCCTAAAATCATTTCTCCTTCTTCTAAAATAGAGCCCTATTTCCCTATTCACAACCATTTCCCATCTTCTTTACCCAAACAAACGATACTCCTCTAAAATCTAACCTCTAGTAACCTGTCGTATCCATCATTTTAACCATCTATACATACACTCCATTGATTCCCATCGTAATGAAAGACATTCTCATTATAATATTAGCAGCTTTTTCCTTGCCTCTCTTGCAGTTCACAAAACCCCTTTCACAAAAACCAAAAAAAAAAAACCCATGTAGATATAGTAAACCCTAAAATCTGTTGTCCTCTTTCTTTCCCATTACATTTTGCCTTGCACTACTGCCCAATTTTGGATTCACCCCGGTACATATTTCCCCAAGCTCACTCTTGCCATGTCCTGTGCTCCCATGGCGTTTTGGGGGGGAATAGGGTAGCTGGCCTCGTTATCACTTCTTCGTCTCCTTTCTTTTCTATTTGGCCATATTTTTGGTATTTCCTAAAGAAGGCCCTACATACAACAGTTACTTTTCAATAAACCATGGACAGAGAGTCAGGTAAAGAGCAAAAGTTGGCATACCTATGTAGAAAACTTGGCAATTACTGAAGGAAGAACATGCAGATGAGGTATTTGATAACATGCCTGTTTATATTTTGACCTTTCAATTAGTAATAAGGTTATTTTTAGAAGGGGCTCTAAAGGAATCTGTTATATTTTGTTTTAGGTTTTTTTTAGAAAGGGCTATAAAGGAATTTGTTGCATATTTTGAAAAATTACTTTCCCTTGGCCCAAGAAACCCTTTGTTTTTCCTTCTTATTATTAGATCTTTTGATCTTGGATTGTACGCTTATACTGATTATTGAAGATAGTGAAACCCCTCTCTCTCCCCGTGGTTTTTCCCGTTTTTGAGTTTTCCATGTATATTGCGTCTCGTGCGTTTTATTTTACTTTCATCGTCGCTATTTCGCGCTTGAATTTGTGCGTCTCTTGGCATTTTTCCGTAACAACTAGTATCAGAGCGAAGGAATTTCGATCTTTTGTTCGAGATGGCATCTATCAAGTTCGAAGTGGCACCCTTCGATGGTCAAAACAATTTCGGGCTATGGAGGATCAAGATGAAGGCTTTGTTACGTCGGGAAGGCTCAGTAAGAGCTTTGGATGGGAATTATCCCGATGATATGACTGCAGCAGGAGATCGAGGAGATGGAAGAGAAGGCGCACAACACTATCTAATTGTCGTTGTCTGATCAGGTGCTTCGTGAAGTTGCCAATGAAGAAACAGCTTTGGGATTGTGGCAAAAGTTAGAGAGTCTCTACATGAAGAATCTCTTACGACGAGATTATTCTTGAAGCAGCGTTTTTATACGCTAAAATGCAAGAAGATACTCCTATTCAAGAACATCTAGATAATTTAATAAAATCGTTATGGATATGAAAAATTTAGATTTGAAGTTAGATGATGAAGACCAAGCTCTAATTGTGTTTATGTTTCCTACCGAAAATTTTGTGAATTCTATGTTGTATGGAAAAGAATCCATAACTCTTGAGGATGTGAAGGCCTCGCTGAATTCCCGCGGAGATGCGTACAAAGTTGAATGCGAGTAGTAGTGCAGATAAAGCTGATGGCTTAGTTGTTAGGGGAAGGTCGAATCATCGAGATAGACCGCAGTAATAGTAAAGGGCGTTCGAGTCTAGGTCAGGCCAAGATAAGAGAAAAGTTGAGTGTTACTATTGTCACAAGTTTGGACACTATAAAAAACGAGTGTCCTTGGCTTAGGCTAAGGGAAAAGGTCATGGAGAGTTCTTATTCGGCTAGTCTGGTGAAGATAATGAGTCTGCTATGTAGATAATGTTCTTCTGTTTTGTCTTCGGATATGTCATGTAGACGATGAATGGATTTTGGATTCAGTATGTTCATACCATATGTGCCCAAATAGAGATTGGTTCCACACATATGAGAAAGTCATTGTGTTCAGTTTTGATGGGCAATGATGCATTTTGCGGATTATGGGTATTGGTACGTTGCGGATTAATGTTATGACAAGTAGTAAGAACTTTGACATATGTTAGACACATCCCAGATTTGAAGAACTTATTTCATTGAGCCGTTTGGATTCCAGTGGATGTATGTACACTGGTGGAGGTGAGTTTTGAAAATTTCGAAAGGCTCCTTGATTGTGATGAGAGGTAACAAGGAAAATGGTCCTTTACTTCTGCAGGGAAGTACCGTTGTGGTTCTTTAATATATCATCCTCTTCAGATTCTGATAAATCAAGATTATGGCATATGCGATTGGGCCACATGAGCGAAAGATGAATGAATATATTAAGTAAACGTGGTTTACTCTGTGGGAGCGTATAGTCCCACTTGACTTTTGCGAGCATTGTGTTTTCGAAAGCAGCGCAGAGTTAGTTTCAGTACTGGGGTGCACTCGACGAAGGGCACAGTTGACTATATTCACTTCGATTTGTGGACCTGCACAGTTACATCTAAGGTGGTGCTGTTTATCTTCTGACATTTATTGATGACTTTTCTAGAAAGTTGGGTTTATTTCTTGAAGCGCAAAAGTGATGTCTTTGTACATTCAAGAAGTGGAAGATGTTGATTGAAAATCAAACTGGCAAGAAGATAAAGCGTCTCAGAACAACATGGTCTTGAGTTTTGTGGATGCGATTTTAATAATATTGTGAAGATTCAGGGATTGTTCGACATCGAACGCAGGTAACACCTCAACAGAATGGGGTGGCAGAGCGCATGAACCGAACACTTTTAGAGAGAGCTAGATGTATGCTTTCTAATGCTGGACTTAAAAAAGATTTCTAGGCTGAGAGCTATGAACACGGCATGTTATTTGGTAAATCGTTCTCCTTCAACCGCAATTGAATGTAAAACTCCCATT
>JAGVVM010019537.1:0-12789 GCA_019149425.1 Psidium friedrichsthalianum
TTCAAAATTCTCAAAGGGCCATCACAATTTATTTCGTCATGAAATTGGTACCGAAAAGGGCATTATTAAAGATTAATGTAACCAATCGCGAACGTAAATCTCTGGTTCGCAGAGTTTTCGTTCTCCCACTAATACTTAGTTTCTAATCAACCTACCAAGAAATGATTTGTGGCGACTCCTTGATAATCTTTTTTTCCTGGAATTGGAACTTAAGTTGCGACTTGGTAAACTTGGGAGAGTTCGCACCGAATTAATCAATCTAGTTAATTTAAGTTGGTAATCCATTAACCTAAACCATTTTTTAGATCGCTACAGGCAAATGGATCTGTTGTAAGGTCACCTCTTTTTGGGCTTTAAAGAATTAACATTCCTTGCTAACAGCAAATGTAAGCAGCAGTTCAGTCAGAACTCACAGCATCATCATTAGCAAGCCTTATTCGTGATCCAGATCCTGATCCAAGAAGCAGGCGCTGGGCGCTTATCCGCAATCTTGTTGATAGGTGTGTACAGTCTATGACTATGCATTTGCTGAGAATGGTATTATATAGATGCTATTGGAAGGCAGCTGCAATATGCTTCCAACGGAATAGGTATCCAGGGAATGTATGCACTAAGCAATGTAGCACGTGCAGCAAATTCAAGAGGATGCCAGTCATGGAGCAACTATTTCACATGGAGAATAACACACAACCATTTATTATGAGATTTTTGCACAGCAATGACAACCAGTTACGAACTGCTTCTCTTTGGGTCTTATTAAATCTCGCTATGTTCTGTTTTGGTGCGATCGATAGGGTTCTAAGCGTTACGCAATGCGGGGATAATTTCACATTTGAAAAGCATGGTCAATGACCCTGCTTGGATGTAAGCTTCGGGTAAGAAACACACTGGTCAATGCATGAATTATGGTGAAAGCACGATCTAGATTGTCCATTGTCGGCCTGTAGTTTATTGAGAAAAAGGTTTAGCAGATTGCGTCATAGTTTTTTTCTTCGAAGCAGCGCACAGGGAGCTGTTTGGTGCCCTGCAATTAACCCGGCTTGCTGTTGGAAGTTTACCGTTGCAAATCTAGTATTTTTGCATCGCCATTCTTTATATTGACCACTGTTATAAAGTGACGCTGTTTGGTGTGATCTCTTGGTCATTAGAGTGTTTGCAGGTGCTGCAGAAATTTTTTCTCCAGCAGACAAAAGGAATTGGATCCTTTTAGTGGTGGGGGGAGAAATTCATCATCCCATTCCAAAGCGGGAGCAGTATGATGGCACTTGATGGGTGTGTAAATGATTAAAGAAGAAGGCATGATGAAAGAAAAAATCGCTTTCGGTGAAAGGCGTTGAACGTTCAAGAGGAGGCAAGGTAATGAATGGATATATAACCAGGGGGCTCTGTTCTGGATGTTGGGATAAAAAAAGAAAAAGAGAGCTATTTCTCTAGATAAGGAAAGAAAAAAACATTCAGATTTTGGGAAGGACGAGAAAATTCTTTGGGCAAGTCCAGCATTATTCCCCATTTGATTCGTCAATCGTGATCTCGTCAAGCGGAGACTTTGCAATCGGATCGGGGCCATGCATCTCTTGTTCAACGGTTTGCCGTTACAGGGCTTATGAGACAAGCTCAAGACAGCAAAGCTTTTAAAGGTGCAATTTTTTTGGCTCAATCCAGTTCAACTATCGTTCATTGCGATGTGACTATTTGATTGAGCACGGGGTCAACCTGCTGTTTGAGTCAATTAGCTGTTTTTTTGGTGCCTCTTTAGCTACTGTTTAGGGAGTATTTTTTGCTGCTGTGTCTCGCTCAAAATAGCTGCTGTTTAGTAGTCAAGAAGCACGCTCTGTTTTGGGCATCCTTTGATTATTAATAGTGCTGATTTTGGCTCTCTGTGCAAGATTGATTACTACATTGTTTTTGTGTGATTCCACTGCTGTTTAGTGCTATTTTGTAGTCGAATGGAACTCAATTTGCTGCTGAAAAAAGAGGGCCTGTGAGAGCTTCGCTTTGTGCAAAACCGAGCTTCCAAGGCACACTTCCACTCAAGTTTGCCTCGTGGCAAGTTTCGCTTCAAAACTCGAATTAGGTAATTCCCTGTCTCTTGATCTATCCTAGATATTGCTTGATTGAATTGAATGTTCAAGAGATGATATGAAATTTGGATATACATTTTCCTTAATTTGGTGGATTTTCGATGTAGATCATATCTCATGAATTTTGTACAGACCTTTGAGTATCGACAAATTCCAGTGTTTAGTCCAATTTTTTTTAGATTCGAAGAGGATTGACATGGATATTTCGAATATTGATATGCTTCATGATTTGATTTTTATAACCTTTAAGAGATTGAGCATATAATTTGGAATTTAGGATCGTCTCGGATTTGGATTGATCTAAAAAATATCGGATAAGCCTTGGAACCTTTGATCACATTTTTTAAAATTTTGGATGATTATCTTAATTATTCTGGACATTCTAAGAGATGATCTTCCTTTAATTTAAATGTGATATCTTTGCGGATAGGGTCTTACACCCTTTGAAATTCAGCTCTTTATCCCCCTAGTAGCCGAACTTTTTTTTATTTTCTTTTACTATAGTTAAGTCAAATATTTTTATAATATTCATTGAGTATAGTACATGGCTCCCTTGCGCCTTTGTCCCTCGATACGTGCATTACGATGACCTATCCCGACATCACCTTCAAAGTACGACGTTCCGCACAAATGGAATTGTCCATCTTTCCCATAATTTTGGAACCGGATCGATAAATTTCATTTAAATTCACCATCCAACCCACATTCTCGGGTACGATGTGAATAAGTCCCTTTCCCCTAAACTTTGAGTAAGAAGCGAATTCATCGAAAAAAACTCGGATCATAAGTGTACGATACTCAAGGCCTATTATACTTTTATTTTATTCTATTTTTTCATAAAAAATAATAAAAAAGATCAAATCATGGTCTAAAAAATGAGATTAAATGTCAAAGTATCTTTTAATATAAATTAGACTTTGAGTATTATTTCTTACTTATATTAATTGTTATCAACTTTCGGACCATCCTTTATTTTCTCCCTTTTATCCAAAAAAAAAAAAGAGCATGCATATGCATTTCATATAGGGTAGATCATGCATATTTACTATGTCAGTTTTTCCATTCACGCATATTTACCACGTCATTCATGCATTTTTATTCACGACATATAGGTAGACTTGCATCCTTTACATGACATAACTTTTTTAAAAATTTTAATTCATGTTTTGTATGCATTAAAATAAATATCATGCATGCCATTTTAAAAAAATTAACATTTTTTTATCATGTTATATTTGCATACCATAAAAATCCATATTTTCGCACATTCAACTTATTCTTTATTTTTTTTAGACATCATGTTCGGCATATAGTTTTATAATTGCATAGCATCATATAGTTTCATGTCCATAATTGCAATCGTGTAGTGGCATTCGCATTGCATTCTTTATAAAAAAAAATTCCAAAAAAATAATAAATTGCCATTGGTTTTCAAAGAAATCATTGAATTTGCCACTAAAAAGAAATTTCACAAGAGTGGTACCGAAGGGTGTTAATAAAATTAACATAATCAAGTCCCCGAATTTGAATATCTGGTTAGCAGAAAAAAAAGGTATTCTCCCGATACTTTGTTGATGTTCCTAATCTACCTGCCAAAAAAGATTAGTAGCAGCTCCAGATTTAAATCATTTGAACATGAACCTAAGTTGCGAATTGTAGAGCTTGGGAGAGCTCGGGCTCGGTTAGTTAATTTACTTAATTAATCTAGTAATCCATTAACCTAAGAATTTCTTAATTTTTAGGTCGCGACAAGGGATGAGCTTAGAATCCCTTGTTCTCTATTCTCCTTGAATTTGGAGAATAATCAGCATGGAGTCCCCATGAACTTGTAACCTTCGTACTTTCATGGTGATGGCTAACTACAAGCCTAGAGTACAGGCTTTATATTCTGATATATTATTGGTGCATAGAAATACCAACTTCGCAGAAACTGGGTAATGTAGGCCATCCGGGGAAATCAGTACTGCCCCAGCTCCAAATCCGACAAAATTAACGGCACCATCAAAATACATGGTCCACTTATCATCATATAATATGAGGATTCGATCTTCGGCCTCCTCCTCATCAGGGATTGCAAGCCCCTGTGAATTTTCTGCCAATATGTCGGCTATGGCTTGCCCTTGACTGACTTCTGAGGTAAACTCCTTAAGTCAAATTTTGATAACAGTATTTGCCACTTGACTAGCTTTCCTAATAAGGTGGATTTCTCCATCCAGTACTTAATTAGGTCGCATTCTGTTATCAGCTCGATATAGTGGTGGAGGGTGAATTGTCTTAACGTGTGGAGTACCTAGATCAGTGTGACACATGTCCTTTCAACCATTAGGTAATTAGCCTCTGACTGTGTGAACTTTTTGCTCAGGTAATAAAATGCTTGCCCTTTCCCTCTTTTGATTTCGTCTGGGCGAGTAGAGCTCCTAATGATTTCTAATGGATCGTCAAGTATAGAGTCAAGGGAATTCTTGGGGTTGGTGGTACCAATACTGGAGGCAGTGTCACGCCCCGAACCCTACGGGCTCGCGATATCCCGCTAACACTCGCGTTCGCTTGGTCCAAGATCTGCGACGGCCTAGGAAATCTCATCGCGACCAGACGACGTACCTATCGAGCTTAAATCTGCGGAAGCTAATCTCCAATCCATACATGCATACATACGATAATGGGGTAGGAAACGAAAAGTACACGGTTGTCAATAACAACAATACCACTATATAAATATCACGAGCGTTAGGGTACAGACCACCAAAAAGGAAGATACCAAAATATAGTCCAAAAACCTACGCTCTGTCAGACCACTCAACCTAGGGTCTATCATCTAGTCCTGGTCGATCTCGCTCCAATCTGACTACCAGGGAAGCTCCTCTAGGTCCTTCTCGTACTCTGGGGAGGAAGGCTCGGTGTCCATCGGATCGCCATCGGCATAGCCATCAATCACCATCCGCTCTGGCGACGGCAGCTGCTCACTCGGCTTGAGGTCGAGTATCTCTCCTCCATAGATAGTGGGACGAAGGAGTGAGGGCTCATCCATCTCCTCTATCGGAACATCAAAAACTCGCACGGGTCCCGTGAAGACCTGATCCCTCTCTACCATCCAAGCCTTATACCTATGTGGGACCAGGAGTGGACTACCATAGTCTACCTAAATAGTGGTCAAGTGTTTGATCCAAACAGTACCATCCCTCTCAATAAAATAGCGTATATCCATCCCTACCTCCACTGGAAGTCCAAAAAGTATTGGGGGTACATCCATCACTACGGTCGGGGATCTGAAAAGATTGGCAACCAACGTTAGTGAGTTAAAGACTCAATAAGCTCACCACTAATCCTAGCGTAAGATAAAGTATGTTAGTCGGTTCGGCCCTAACCTGCATTCTAGGGCTAGCTAACTCTCCCTAGCACACTCCATCAACGACAACGTAAGTAAGACAGAACGAATGAGGACCAATCTACTAGTATTCTCAAATAAACTGAGAGTAAAATCGTATGCAGGAATGCACGAACATAGCATGCCAAATCTCGAGTTCGATACTCAATGCACGATGCACAATACCAAGTTACATTCGACTACAAGGGTCCGGCCCGCGTCTCATACGCTCCAAGCTCGTGTCCCAACCTGCGTGTGGTACGCCTCAGGTTGACACGCTTATCTCTCCAGCTACCCCGTGCCTCGCACATCAGGGCGCACCGTGCCTCCACCAGGTACATTAGGTCCGCATGCTTATCTCTCCATTTCCCATGCGCGAGCGCCTTATAGAGTCGTTCTCCCCTTATCGCTCCACATGAGGGGTGCATGCCATGCTCATGCTCAATCGATGCCAAAGCACATCACATATGCCGCAGTGCTCAAATCATGCATTTTCAGCCAGTCAATCAACGTGCGTATATAGCATCACATGTCACAATACTCGATAATAAAACGTAATATCTCAATTCGTGTAGATGGTAAATTCCTATCGAGCGTACATCCCCTACACCAGTTTAGCTATATTCCCCTTAAGCCCAAGTTCTGGCCCATTGATCACTCTTAGCCTAACAATCTCGATCGAACGCTCGATCTTTTATTTCTAAATCATCTATGAACCACGCCTGGCGATCCTCAACTCAAGAACACCATACCTTGCTCAAGTTTTCAAGTAAGCCCATCGAGCCCATTTTATTAAAATCTAGTTCAGTTGAGTCCATCTTGACCTACGGCTCACATCCATGACTTGGACCCATAAGGTTTCATCCCAAATCATCCAAATTGGCCCACTAAGTCCACTAATGCAAGCCTAACTCCTATTTTCACTCCAATTTTTGCCTTAAGCCCAATTGGACCAACTAGCCCATTTCAAGCCCAAATTCGAATCGCGGCCCATGACCACACTTGGGTCCATCAACCACTCATTTAAACTCAACCTAGACCAGCCCAATAGGCCCTAGAGGTTCACGCCTAAGCCCATTACCAAGAAAGTACAACTTAAGCCCATTAAGCCCATTTAAGTCCAAATCAATTCACAACCCATTATCGCTCTTGGGCCCGCTCATTCTTATTAAAACTCATCCTAAATCAGCCCATTCGACATGAAGATCAACTTAGGCCCATTAAGCCCAACTTGTCCAACTTGGCCTAAACTAGCTATCTAGCCATTAGCCACTCTTGCCCTCTCATCCACGGCCCAATCACACGTCCACAGCCCACACATATCACTCTTACGCCTAACTTCAGACCACTAAACCCACGAAACAGCCTGCTCGTCCAAATCCCAAATTCGGCCTAAACCGTTCTAACGATTTTCACATTCCCAAATCAATACGCATGCCATAAACCATCTACCAACCAAATCAACATCACATACTATATTCATAGGCCAAGATTAGTGGATATGCTTACCTAAGATGGGCTGAAATGACGGCGACGACGGCAGAGGCCCGAAATGGCCGAATGGAGTTCATGGCTCAAAAGGAAGAGGCAGCGACGTTGGGGCTATTTGGGCGGTCTCAAGGGACTCCAAGGACATAATAATGATGAACCTAGGTGTTAGAGAGGCTGAGGAAGTGAGTGGAACAAGTTTGGGTGGCCGGAGTTCCAATGGCGCAAAAACGACAAACGGGAAGATTATGGAAAGAGGGGCCTGGTTGGCCTTCCAAATAGGCCTCTAAGGCCACGAAATTGAAAAGAAGAGGGGCTAGAGGACTTATCAAGGGATGAGGATGGTCGGTGGTGGCCGACGGTGGTGATGGCGCAGCGGAGACGATGACGTTGGGCGGCCGGCGAACGAGTGGCTGAGAGAGAGGAAGAGAGAAAGGGATTTCGGGAGAGGGAGAGGGATGAGGGGGTCGGCCGAATGAGAGGGGGAGTGAGGAGAGAGAGGATTATAAAGATTATAATGGCAAATATTCAAAAATCAAGATAGTGGGGTAGGTAAGTTAGGTAATGGGGTTTATGTGATTGAAAGGTTGTACTTTGATTAACCTTGAAATGACTTGACGGAATTTAATTTGACTTTGATTGATTGATGTAACAACTGATGGGATACTGCCTCGGGATGCGTGCCAAATGTACCAATCGGGTCTCGAGCGCGAACGAACCTCGGACCAAAATTGACACTGCACTGACGTGTCCATTCTAAAATAATTCTGATTATTCTATTTCTAAGGACTGAGCATTGACCGGGGGCAGTTCGGTAATTTTCCACCTCACGTCTTACTTCGCGACGTTCTCCGACTGTCTGTCTGACTGGCGACGTTTCTGTGACTAAATCCAATTCTCCATTGTAACCATCATAAAAATTCGATTGTCCAAGATCGGAATTCATTTCGTGGTCAAATCCATTAAATTTCGACTCTGTTGAAATCTCAGACCAACGGGCGGCTGTTTAGGAAAATTTCCTAGGTAGCCATTCCCCTTCGGTTAGTCGTCCTAGAGTAGCTAATTCTGAGTGAGGATCGATTAGAGCGCATTTATGAAATATACCCATTCTATACTGAATTCCTGATAATTTGGTCGAATTTTCAGACTGTCATAGGCAGGATCAAATACTCCTTGATCTTTTCAAATGCCTGATGGCATTCTGAATCGCAAATGGACTTGGCGCCCTTCTTGAGGAGCTTGAAGAACGGTTTTGCCATATCAGAAAGTTGGGATATAAATCTGATTATGTAGTTTAACCGCCTCAGTAGGCTTCTTACTTCCCTTACTAAGGTTGGGGTATTGATGTTCCGTATGCCTTTATCTTAGTAGAATCGACTTCAATGGCCTTGCTACTAACCACGAACCCTAGAAGCCTTTCAGACCTTGCCCCAAATACACATTTGTTAGGGTTCAACCTCAACTTATACTTCCACAGGCGCTCGAACAACTTCGTTAGCACTAGAATATGGTCTTCTTCTCGTCTGGATTTGGAGATCATATCCTTTACGTACACTTTGATTTTTTTATACATCATGTCATGGAAAAGAGCGACCATAGCTCTTTGGTACGTTATCCCAGCATTCTTCAAGCCGAAAGGTATAACCCTCTAACAAAATGTGACCCATGGTGTTATGAATGAGGTCTTTGCCTTATCTTCCTCTTTCATCAGGATCTAATTATAGCTAGAAAATCTATCCATGAAGGAAAATCGTTTGAACCCGGCTGTACTATCGACCAACCCTTCTATGTGCGGTAAAGGAAAATCATCATTTGGGATGGCTTTGTTTAGGTATCGGTAATCGATGCAGATTCAGACTTTGCCGTCCTTCTTCATTACTGGCACGATGTTGGCGATTCAATTGGCATAGGGGATCGCTTCTATGAACCCACCTTAAGGAGTTTCATCACTTCCTCTTCAATCTTCTTGGAAAGTTCGGGCTTCGTTTGCTTGACTCTCTATTTTTTGGCGAGATGCTAGGATCAGTAGGTAGTACGTGTTCCACAATATTGAGGTCGAAGTCGAGCATATCTGCATACGACCAAGCAAAGACAGCTTGGTATTCCCTGAGAAGTTCAGTCATTCTGGCAGCTTCAGAAGATGACAAGGACTCCCTAATCTTCACTTCTCTGACATTCCGTGAGTCACCCAGGTTCACTGCCGCTACCTCTTCTGCTGTTAGGGGTTTAAACTCTTCGTACCGACTCCAATTTCCCTGAATATCCACGAAGTCCCTGTCCTCTTCATCAATACTGCATGAGTAGTCTTCTCGATGGTCCGAGTCACATAATAACTTATTATGCATGCTTGGAATGATATGCTTGAAATGTCATGAGAATGGTTAGTCCATTTTGACAAGTAATCGTGATGCATGATTTTCGAAAATCCTTTTAAACAAAAGAAGGCACAAAAGGAGAGCTGATCCTCATATCCTCAGACATCGTTGCCTTTTGAGTCCATTTGACAAACTAGGAAGTATGCGGGAATCCAGGCCTTAAGTTTCGAGGATCAAATATAAGTATCATCATAGAGCTGGTTTGGGTATTCCTGCACATCATTAATAAAACATGCATATGCATTTCATTAATAAGGCTGCGTTACAGGGGAAACCATTTGGACCAACGACTCAAGATCCAAAGATATTTTTTCTTGGAATAAAGAAAAACTAAACGAAATGCAATGGCAGAATTGAAATTATAGAAAATAAAGTTCTAAATGAGACGGAAGGAGGGTCTGTTTACTTAGGTAACTTGGCATTGGCGTCTAGTCACTCCTCAACAATGTTAACAGAGTCTTCGAAGAAAGCGTTGGGTATCTCAGGATCGGTCACAGCTTGGATATCCTCGTCTGCCAGTTGTTTAGGGTGCTTGGAGAAGAGTGGGTTGAGCAGACTGTCGAACATCTTTGCCTTACCTTTCCAAGCACTAGAGCCGATGAAAGAATCGACCCTCCCCCTTTTGCCACCTCGACCTCAGGCTCGACCTCCATGGCCGTTGGGGTGTAGCCACAATCAAGCCTTATGGTATAACCCAGACCAGTCCGATGTCCATTAGATTTTAACTAAAGAGGTTGGCAAATCCCTTGGCCCTGTTTTCCTAGGCCTTTTCCAAGGATAAAGCCATAGGCCAACAGTATCTTGCTGGGCGCCAATGTGTAGCTAGATAGTGCAAGACTCCTCTCCTTAGTCTTGGGGGTGTATGGATAACAGCCACCAAATCGAGAGAAAGTGAAAGCTCGATTTTTCTTTTAGTTCGGGTCCCACATAGGGTATAACACTTTTCTGATAAGACGCTAGGTCCACCTTCCCGTGAACCATTATCATCTTGTTGTCCACGACGAACTGGATCTTTTGGTGTAAACTCGAAAGTGTAGCACCGGCTGTATGGATCCACGACCTTCTAAGTAAGAAGCCGAAATCACTAGGAAAGTTTATGATTTGGAAGTTGACGGAGAACTTGACCAGCCCTATAAACACATCGAGTTCAATCTCTCCCACGACGGACTTCTTCATTCCGTCGAAAGCACGTATCGTCACCTTGGAGGTGCGAATCAATTCTTCACTCATACTTAAACTCCTTAGCGTAGCCAATCGGCATATGTTGAAGGTCGATCCATTATCCACTAGTACGTGAGAGACTTGCTTGCCGTGGCATCTTACTGATATGTACAAGGCCTTGTTATGGACCCACCAATCCATGGGGAAATCCTCATCCGAGAAGGTAATCTGATCCTTCAAAAGGATCACGCTAACAAAGCCTTCCAACTGTGTTTCATCGATCGTCTCGAGCAAGTGCACTTCATTTAAGACTTTCATCAGGGCATTCTTGTGTTTCTTTGAATTCATGAAAAGATCCAACAGCGAGATTTGGGCCAACATCTTTCGTAATTGCTCTATCACTTCAAACTCGCTCGTCTTGATGATGGCTAACATTTCTCAGCTTCCTCCTTAGTCACTTCTCTCTTCTCGGTCTCTTCCTCTCTAGATGTATAACACCTCCCTAATCTTGTCACTACGTTTATTTCGCCCGTCCTATAGTCTCAATGAACCGCTTTGGGGTCGTATTCTTTCACGGAAGGAATCTTTATCACAACCAACCTGATACCTTAGCCTCTCCTTCATGGCCCTTATTCACCTCCTCATTAGAGATGCTGATTGTAAGTGACTTAACTACGCAATTATCCCCTTCTTCCTAATATCAACCTTATCTAGGTCAATTACGAAAGATTCTATGGCCTCAATCATTCCAATGAGGTTATCTAAGTCTTCAAAATTGTACCCGCATTTGGGTTCTGCATGGGGCATCTTATCAGGTCTATCAGAGGGTGATGCGTTGGGCCCTCTAGCACTCTTACTCTTCAGCCTTTCGTTGGCGAGTCTCTATTCAACTCTCTCGCCTGATCGCAACAGGTGCAAAAATGAATCGTAGATGAACACGACCATGTGTTGGAAAAACTCGTATGGGAGGGTTCTTAGAAAGTACCCGATCAGCTCCTCCCCGGTCAATGAGGGATTTATCTATGAGGCACGCAACCTCCTTCTATGCGCGTAAGCGTGGAATCACTCCTCACTTCGTTTAACCACCAGAAGTAGGTCAGCTCAGGTGGGGGCACCTCCAATGCTAGATCCGCACTTGTCTATTCGTTCATTCAACTTACCGACCATGGTTGTTAATTCCCCTAGTTGCTCCTCTATTGCAATCAGCCTACGATTATGGTTTTCGACCCTTGTGTGTAGCTCTAGTAAAAGCATGTCACTCGTGACTCACGCTTGACTTGCTTCTCTCAACCTCTGGAGCAAATCCAACAACTTTTTAGAGGCGAAGTTTAGCTTTCTCTCGATATTATCGAAGCGTTTTGTGATGCTTGATCCACTTAATAGATCGGCCTCTTTCTCATTTGCCGCAACAGGGATGATTTCATCGATTGTCTCAAAGGAATCTTTCTCGAAATGACCCTTCTTTGGCATCTTCTCTATGTCGTCCATGCCTCTCCACCCGTCGAGCATATTTCCTCTACCTTTTCGAAGAAACGTGGTGGGATTGAATATAAAACCATGTAGTTGTAACCTCCGCTATCCTGCCCCAGGGTATCCACGATCTTTCCTCTCCTGCGGGCTTCGCAAATAAATCTCTTGTCTACATAGCGGACCATTGCTAGTCTAAGCTCCTCTTCATCTAACTCCTCCTCTTCGGATATCATACCCACTATCTGGTGATCTAAGAGTGGGTCTTGCTACACATTCGGCTCCATTTTATCAAATTAAAGGATGTGATTATCAATGAGGGCCTGGACCTTAAACTTCAGGGTGACGCAATTGTCAACATTGTGGCCTTTCTCTTTCATGTGGTAGACACAAGATTAGCTTAGATCATAACCTGGGAATTTCGAAGGATTCAGCCTTGGTGGCTCCTTGGCGACTAGCCTCCCTTCCAACAGCATTGGGAGCAGCCTCCCTTCACATCATTGGGAGCAGCTTGGAGAGTGGTCTAGGAGCAAAGTGAACTGCTTGGAAGGCAGCTTCCTTTTTTGAGGTTAAGGTGGCTTTAGCGTTAACCATGACGAGCTTCCTGACGCCATGTAAAGTAGAGAACTGCTTCGGGCTGTGACAAATTACAGCATAATAGTCACGTCAACGTTTGAGCTCTCTCTTTTTTCTTGGGCATGAGATACTAGCGTCTTGTTACAATTTCAGGGGGCCTTTCTTCTCTCTCATCGGTCCCCATTCAAGTCTTTCGGCAACCTTTATGAGTTGCACGAATGTTAACACCAGACAGTGTCAGTCAGTCAAAGTACTTGTACAGGAGTTGTTTACCTAA
>JAGVVM010019538.1:0-14178 GCA_019149425.1 Psidium friedrichsthalianum
ATCTCGACCAACGGCGGCTGTTTAGGAAAATTTCCTAAGGTAGCCATTCCCCTTCGGTTAGTCGTCCTATAGTAGCTAATTTCTGAGTGAAGGATCGTTAGAGCCATTTATGAAATGATAACCCATTCTAATAACTGAATTCCTGATAATTGGTCGAATTTTCAGACGTCATAAGGCAAGGATCATACTCCTTGATCTTTTCAAATGCCTGATGGCATTCTGAATCGCAAATGACTTGGCCGCCCTTCTCTTGAGGAGGCTTAGAAGAAACGGTGTTTGCCATATCCGCAAGTTGGGATAATAATCTGATTATCGTAGTTTAAACCGCCTCAGTCGGCTTCTTACTTGCCCTTACTACGGGTTGGGGTATTGATGTTCCTATGCCTTTATCTTAGTAGAATCGACTTCAATGGCCTTGGGCTACTAACCACGAACCCTAGAGAGCCTTTCAGACCGTTGCCCCCAACCGACACATTTTTAGGGTTCACAACCTCAACTTATACTTCCACAGGCGCCTCGAACAACTTCGTTAGCACTAGAATATGGTCTTCATTCTCGTCTGATTTGGAGATCATATCCTTTAACGTACACTTTGAATTTTTTTTTTAATACATCATGTCATGGAAAAGAGCGACCCATAGCTCTTTGGTACGGTTGTTTATCACCAGCATTCCTCTTTCAAGGCCGAAAGGTATAAACCTCTGAAACAAAAGTGACCCATGGTGTGTGGGGGGTGGGGGGGTTATGAATGAGTCTTTGCCTTAATCTTCCTCTTTCATCAGGATACTAATTATAATCTAGAAAATCTATCCCTGAAGGACAATCGTTTGAAACCCGCTGTACTATCGACCAACCCTTCTATGTGCGGTAAAAGGAAAAAAATCATCATTTGGATGGGCTTTTGTTTTAGAGTATCGGGAAATCGATTCAGATTCCGACTTTGCCGTCCCTTCTTCATTACTGGCACACGATGTTGGGCGGATTCAATGTGGCATCGGGGATCGCTTCTATGCCCCCACCTTGAAAGGAGTTTCATCACTGGTCCTCTTCAATCTTCCTTGGAAAGTTTCGGAAGCTTCGTTTGCTTACTCTTCTCTATTTTTTGGCGAGAGCTAGGATCAGTAGGTATAACGTGTTCCACAATATTGGAGAAGTCGAAGGTCTGCATATCATGCAATACGACCAAGCAACGACAGCTGGTATTACCATGAGAATGTTCAGTCATTCTGGCAGCTCAAAGATGACAAGGACTGTCCCTATCTTCACTTCTCTGACATTCTCCGTGAGTCACGGGCCAGGTTCACTGCCCGACCCGCTACCTCTTCTGCCTGTTTGGGTTTAAAAACTCTTCGTACCAGCTTCCAATTGTCCCTGAATATTCCACGAAGTCCCTTCCGTCATTCATCAATACTGCATGAGTAGTGCTTCTCGATGGTCCGAGTCACATAATAACATTATTATGCATGCTTGGAATATATGCTTGAAATGTCAGAGAATGGTTAGTCCATTTTTGAACAAGTAATCTGTGATGCATGATTTTCGAAAATCCTTTTAAAAAAAGAAGGCACCAAGAGAGCTGATCCTCCATATTCCTCAGACAATCGTTGCCTTTTGAGCCATTTGACAAACTCTAGGAAGTATGCGGGAATCCCCAGGCCTTAAGTTTCGGGATCAAATAGTAAGTATCATCATAGAAGCTGGTTTGGGGTATTCCTGCAACATCATTAATAAAAACATGCATATGCATTTCATGAATAAGGCCTTGCGTTACAGGGGAAACCATTTGGACCAACGACTCAAGATCCAAAGATATTTTTCTTGAATAAAGAAAAACTAAACGAAATGCAATGGCAGAATTGAAATTATAGAAAATAAAGTCTAAATGAGACGGAATGAGGGTCTTTTTTACTTAGGTAACTTGGCATTGGCGTCTAGTCCACTCCTCAACATGGTTAAACAGAGTCTTCGAAGAAAGCGTTGGGTATCTCAGGGATCGGTCACAGCTTGGATATCCTCGGCTGCCATTGTTTTTAGGTGCTTGGAGAAGAGTTGGGTTGAGCAGACTGTCCGAACATCTTGCCTTACCTTTCAAGCACTAGAGCCGATGAAAGAATCGACCCTCCCCCCTTGTTGCCACCTTGAAGGAGGAGGCGACCTCAGCTCGACCTCCATGGCCGTTGGGGTGTAGCCACAATCAAGCCTATGTAGTAACCCAGACCAGTCCGATGTCCATTAGAGTTTAACCTAAAGAGGTTGGCAATCCCTTTGCCCGTTTTCCTAGGGCCTTTTCCAAGATAAAGCCATAGGCCACAGTATCTTGCTGGGGCCAATGGTGTACTATATAGTGCGACCTCCTCTCCTTATCTTGGGGTGTATGGATAACAGTCCACCAAATCGAGAGAAAAGTGAAAGCTCGATTTTTCTTTTAGTTCGGGTCCCAACATAGGGTATACACTTTTCTGATAAGACGCTGGTCCACCTTCCGTGAACGCATTAGCATCTTGTTGTTCCCGACGAACTGGACTCTTTTGGTGTAAACTCGAAAGTGTAGCACCGGCCTGTATGGATCCACGACCTTCTAAGTAAAAGCCGAAATCACTAGGAAAGTTTATGATTTGGGCGAAAGTTTGACGTAGAACTTGACCAGCCCTATAAACACATCGAGTTCAATCTCTCCCACGACGGACTTCTTCCAGTCCGTCGAAAGCAACGTATCGTCACCTTGGAGGTGGAATCAATTCTTCACTCATACTTAAACGCCTTACGTGCAATCGGCATATGTTTTGAAGGTCTATCCATTATCCACTATTACGTGAGAGACTTGCTTGCCGTGGCATCTTACTGATATGTACAAGGGCGCTTTCGTACAGTTGCCCGCACCAATCAACCGTCTGTGGTGAATAGTAGCCTTCAGTACTAGTCGCACACAGTGTTGAATTCACGAAAAGATCCAATAGCGAGATTTGGGCTGACATCTTTCGAAGTTGCTCTATCACTTTGAACTCACTCGTCTTGACGATGGTTAGCAGTTTCTCAGCTTCCTCTTTAGTCACTTCTCTTTTCTCGTCTCTCCCTCTCTGGGTGCATAACACCTCCCCGACCTCATCACTACGTCTATTTCCCCTGTCCGTAGTCCCAATGAATCCTTTGTTGGGGTTGTACTCTTTCACAGGAGGATCTTTATCACAACCGGTCTGACACCCTCAGTCTCTCCTTCCTGGCCATAATTCACCTTATCATTAGAGATGTTGATTGTAAGTGGCTTGATTATGCAATCATCCCCTTCTTCCCAATTGTCAACCTTATCTAGGTCATTACGAAAGATTCTATGGCCTCAATCATCCCAATGAGGTCATCCAAGTCTTCTGAATTGTACCCGCACCTATTCTTTTGCATGAGGTGGTTTATCAGGTCTATTAGAGAGTGGCGCGTTGGGCCCTCTAGCATCCTTACTCTTCAGCCTTCCGTTGGTGAGTCCCCATTCAATTCGCTCGCCTTCCCGCAGCAAGTGCGAGAACAATCGTAAGTGGCCCCGGCCATGTGTTGGAAGAACTCGTATGGGAGAGTTCTCAGAAAGTACCCGATCAGCTCCT
Source organism: Psidium friedrichsthalianum (assembly GCA_019149425.1). Classification (NCBI taxonomy): domain Eukaryota; kingdom Viridiplantae; phylum Streptophyta; class Magnoliopsida; order Myrtales; family Myrtaceae; genus Psidium; species Psidium friedrichsthalianum. The sequence goes on from JAGVVM010019538.1 coordinate 3,594, forward strand.
CCCCAGTCAACAGGGGATTTATCTGTGAGGCACACGACCTCCATCTATGCGGTAAGCCTGGAATCGCTCCTTGCTTCGTTTGACCACCTGAAGGAGTTAGCTTAGGTGGGGGCATCTCCAATGCGGATCCGCACTCGTCATTTTTTCCTTCAACTTACCGACCACGGTTGCCAATTCCCCTAGTTGCTCCTCTATTGCAGTCAGCCTACGATCTTGGTTTTCGACCCTTGTGTACAACTCCAGTGAAAGCGCGTCGCTCGTGACCCACGCTTGACTTGCTTCTCTCGATCGGTGGAGCAAATCCAACAACTTTTCGAGGCGAAGTTCAACTTTCTCTCGATGTTATCGAAGTGTTCTGTGACGCTTGATCCACTTAATGGGTCGGTCTCTTTCTCATTTGTCGCAACAGGGATGATTTCATCAATTGTCTCAAAGGAGTCTTTCTCGAAAGGGCCTTTCTTTGGCACCTCCTCTATGTCGTCCATGCCTCTCTGCCGGTTGGGCACTATTTCTTCCACCTTTTCGAAGAAACGTGGTGGGATTGAATATAGAACCCTGTAGTTGTAGCCTCCGCTATCCTGCCCCAGAGGTATCCACGATTTCTCCTCTCCTGCGGGCTTGCGGACAAATCTCTTGTCTACATGGTGTGCCTTTGCTAGTCTAAGCTCCTCTTCATCTAACTCCTCCTCTCCGATATCATACCCACTGCCTGGTGGTCCCGGGAGCGGGTTTTGCTGCACATTCGGCTCCGTTTTATCGAACTGAAGGATGTGATTGTCAATGAGGGCCTGGACTTTGAACTTCAGGGTGACGCAATTATCAACATTGTGGCCTTTCTCTCCCATGTGGTAGACACATGATTGACTTAGATCATAACCCGGGAATCTCGAAGGATTTAGCCTCGGTGGCTCCTTGGCGACCAGCCTCCCTTCCAACAGCATTGGGAGTAGCTTGGATAGTGGCCTAGAGAGCGGAGTGAATTGCTTGGGAGGCGGTTTCCTTTTCTGAGGTTGAGGGCGGCTTCGGTGTCGACCATGACGAGCTTCCTTGTGCCGTGGTGGAGTTGGAGAACTGCTTCGGCTGTGGCAGATTTGGCACAAAAGCTACGTCAATGCTGGGCTCTTTCTCCTTCCTGGGTGATACTAGCGTCTTATTGCAGTCTCAGGGCCTTTCTCTCTCTCATGGCCCATTCAAGTCTTTGGCAACCTTTATAAGATGCACAAATGTCTGGCATCCAGAAGTGTTCAGTCGGTCGATACTCTTATATGGGAGTGCCTTCAAGAATAGGTCGACGAGCTCATCTTCAGGGATTATGGCTTAACTTGCGTAGCCAAAGCCGCCACCTTTGAGCATAGTTACGGATGGCTTCATTTTTTTCCTTTTACCGTCCTCAACAATTCTTCCCTAGTAGGGGCCGTCGCAGTGTTGAACTTGTACTGTGCAAGAAGTCCTCGCTAAATCTTCCCAACCATCATAATCTTCTAGATCCAACTCATGAACCATGCTAGAGCGGCACCCGCCAGACTCTCTTGGAACGTGTTCATCAATAACGGAACATAATCGAAATAATGTGCCATCTTACGCAAGTAGTACTTCAAATGAGCTCGGGGGTAGCCTGTCCATTGTATTTCCTGATGAACTCGGGTTCTTTGTAACTGGGCGAACTTCCACTTTAGCGACGGGGGATATCTTGTCAAAACGGGCCAATTCATATCCCTAGCTACTGAGGCATTCCTCAATCTTTGCGAGTCTCCTCGCACCCTCCTCCGCTTTGCTCGCAGGCTTTTCTTTCCTTTCAGTATCGAGGTCGATAACCACGGGCGGAGATTCGGGTGACGGCTCGACATTCGACACCTGTTTAGTTCTTGGAATGTGCACTTTCCCTAGGGCTTGAGCCACGCCCGAAGGGTTGGATGACGATGGTGAGTGGCTTGGGCCGATCAGCTGGTGGGTAGTCTTTGCCTGGGCTTCCATCATCATAGCTTTCATTTCTGCCAACATCGTGGCCATGGTTGTCACCTTGCCTCGAGTTAACTACCTTGGGCTTAATTCCTCACGTTCCATTCTTGTCCTGAGACGGGTTCTGATACGGCTGCGTGGCGCTTTCGTGATCAATGGGTACCTGATTTGAGGAAAGGAAGGTTTAGGATGGTGAAAATTAATGAAAGATTGAACTGAATCCTTTCAATTTCATGGTTTCTCACGGCTAACGAAGAAGAGGATTTTCACGCGGTCCTTAGCCTCGCATGGCAAATCCTTTTCGTTGTTCTCAAGGGAAAACATGTTATTAAAAGAAATGTAATCCATGGCAATTTTTTGACAGGTCTGAAAAACGTCACACCATGCATTAATAAAAACTGAATGAGTTTTTTCTTTTTTACAATGAAAAGCTCACTAGGAGCATTTAACAAAGGTGCAAAATGTAATGCTCATATAGCCTAGACTCGACGGGGGTCCTTCTATTCAAGTTTGGAGCGTTTGGTGTCTAGGGCTCATCCTCCCAGTAAAATCTGGTCCCAGATATAAGCGTCCCCATCTCCATCGTAATGCGGCGGCCGCATCTTCGGGCACGTATGGCTCCACTCCTGGTACATGCGAAACTATGTATCTCGGTATATAGGGCTCCACGAAGCTACGCCTGATCGCCTTGAAGTATTGGATATACTCCTGCGAAGCTCTGTGGGTTTCCATTTCGCCTACCAAAGAGTCGGGCCATTCAATGTCTTGTAGCGAAGAACCCTTCAGACGATTCTTGATATTTCCACCTTGGCTAAAAATCGTTCCTTGGCCTTTCCTTGAGAGGACTCCCGGTGGTAAGTCAATGAAATACTCCAGGTCTCAATGGGTGAGGGATCTCTTGTAGGACCCAAATTGTCTGACGACGTGAGGTGATAGTAAGCGTCCCTCCAGTAATCCCAGCATGGAATGGGATCTCCATTGTTACATGTAAGACATGCCTTTAACAGTTTCGGCCATCTAAGCCGCCATCGGATCTGTTTTGGCTCTAAGGTTTTGAGAAATTCCATCCATTTGATGAAGAACGGTTGGGGACATCCGATTGTACTTGGATGAAAGAATTGAGTGGGTGAGTATATTGGCTAATCTCATTGAGGCCCATGCGAAGGTGGAAGTCCTTGACGTGGGATGTGAACCACATGTAAAGGAGTTCAGATGAGGCTCGGAGGATGCCCTTGCCCCGGGTTATAAAACGTTGAGAGAAATAATAGTCTCGGCTAGAATTAGACTGGAATAGTCCCAACCACAGCAGCTTGTCTAGTGACTATAGACATCAAAGGGTCGAAAGTGACGGGAGAAATGGGGAACAAGACAAACCTGAAAAAGGCTAGAATGAATACTCTACCAGATTTGGTCCCCTTATCTACGGAAGTCGAGAGAATCTTTCTATGAGAAAAGATAATGGAAACCTACTTGAATTGCTCTTTATGAGGGGTAAATCTGAGAAAGGTTAGTGTCGAGGAACTCAGCTAAGGCACTATGAGGGTCAAGTCCTATAGGTGGCTGTACAAGACGGGAATCCGTGAACCTAGCTCCGATGGCGGTATTATACTCCTCCAGATTGGTGTGAGTTCAATCCTTGTATATTGAAAGTGACAGTGTTGGGATTCCAAAAATGGCCAATGCCTGGATAAGGGCGACTTGTATTGTACTTTGTAGCTAGATGCACGATTAAGATCAGATATCCCATCTTCTTCTTGACGAATGACTGATTTGCTTCATTGAGGCCGTTTCCACCAATGCTAGGAGCTTATCTCTAGGGATATCGATCACTTGGATGTCATTCTTCCCGGGAAGAATGAACATCCAAGTGATCGAAATCCCTAGAGATAAGCTCCTAGCCTGGTGGACGGCCTCAATGAAGCAAATCAGTCATTCGTCAAGAAGAAGCTGGGATATCTAATGGATCTGCTACAAGTACAATGTCAAGTCGCCCTTATCCAGGCATTGGCCCATTTTTGGAATCCCAACACTGTCACTTTCAATATACACGGATTGAAACTCACACCAATGCTGGAGGAGTATAATACCGCCATCGGGGCTAGGTTCATGGATTCCCGTCTTGTACAGCCACCTATAGGACTTGACCCTCATAGTGCCTTAGCTGAGTTCCTCGACACTAACCTTTCTCAGATTTTACCCCTCATACAAAGCAATTCAAGTAGGTTTCCATTATCTTTTCTCATAGAAAGATTCTCTCGACTTCCCGTAGATAAGGAGACCAAATCTGGTAGAGTATTCATTCTAGCCTTTTTCAGTTTTGTCTTGTTTCCCATTTCTCCCGTCACTTTCGACCCTTTGATGTCTATAGTCACTAGACAAGCTGCTGTGGTTGGGACTATTCCAGTCTAATTCTGGCCGAGACTATTATTTCTCTCAATCGTTTTATAACCCGGGGCAATGGCATCCTCCGAGCCTCATCTGAACTCCTTTACATGTGGTTCACATCCCACGTCAAGGACTTCCACCTTCGCATGGGCCTCAATGAGATTAGCCAATATACTCACCCACTCAATTCTTTCATCCAAGTACAATCGGATGTCCCCAACCGTTCTTTCATCAAATGGATGAAATTTCTCAAAACCTTAGAGCCAAAACAGATCCGATGGCGGCTTAGATGGCTGAAACTGTTAAAGGCATGTCTTACATGTAACAATGGAGATCCCATTCCACTGCTGGGGATTACTGGAGGGACAGCTTACTATCCACCTCACGTCGTCAGACAATTTAGGGTCCTACAAGAGATCCCTCACCCATTGAGACTTGGAGTATTCTCATTTGACTTACCACCGGGAGTCCTCTTAGGAAAGGCCAAGGAACAATTTTTAGCCAAGGTGGAATATATCAAGAATCGTCGAAGGGTTCTTCGCTACAAGACATTGAATGGCCCGACTCTTTGGTAGGCGAAATGGAAACCCATAGAGCTTCGCAGGAGTATATCCAATACTTTAAGGCGATCAGGCGTAGCTTCGTGGAGCCCTATATACCGAGATACATAGTTTCGCATGTACCAAGAGTGGAGCCATACGTGCCCGAAGATATCGGCCGCCGCATTACGATGGAGATGGGGACGCTTATATCTGGGAACCAGATTTTACTAGGGAGGATGAGGTGGCCCTAGACACCAAACGCTCCAAACTTGAATAGAAGGACCCCCGTCGAGTCTAGGCTATATGAGCATTACATTTTGCACCTTTGTTAAATGCTCCTAGTGAGCTTTTCCTTGTAAAAAGAGAAAAACTCATTCAGTTTTTATTAATGCATGGTGTGACGTTTTTCAGACCTGTCAAAAAATTGCCATGGATTACATTTCTTTTAATAACATGTTTTCCCTAGAGAACAACGAAAAGGATTTGCCATGCAAGGCTAAGGACTGCGTGAAAATCCTCTTCTTCGTTAGCCGTGAGAAACCATGAAATTGAAAGGATTCAGTTCAATCTTTCATTAATTTTCACCATCCTAACCCTTCCTTTCCTCAAATCAGGTACCCATTGATCACGGAAGCGCTACGTAGCCGTATCAAAACCCGTCTCAGGACAAGAATGGAACGTGAGGAATTAAGCCCCAAGATAGTTAACCTCGAGGCACAGGTGACAACCATGGCCACGATGTTGGCAGAAATGAAAGCTATGATGATGGAAGCCCAGGCAAAGACTACCCCGCCAGCTGATCCGGCCCAAGCCACTCACCTATCGTCATCCAACCCTTCGGGCGTGGCTCAAGCCCTAGGGAAAGTGCACATTCCAAGAACTAAACAGGTGTTGAATGTCGAGCCGTCACCCAAATCTCCGCCCGTGGTTATCGACCTCGATACTGAAAGGAAAGAAAAGCCTGCGAGCAAAGCGGAAGAGGGTGCGAGGAGACTTGCAAAGATTGAGGAATGCCTCAGTAGCCAGGGATATGAATTGGCCCGTTTCGACAAGATATCCCCCGTCACTAAGGTGGAAGTTCCACCCAGTTACAAAGAACCCGAGTTCATCAGGAAATACAATAGGACATGCTGCCCCCGAGCTCATTTGAAGTACTACTTGAGTAAGATGGCACATTATTTCGATTATGTTTCGTTATTGATGAACACGTTCCAAGAGAGTCTGGCGGGTGCCGCTCTAGCATGGTTCATTGAGTTGGATCTAGAAGATTATGATGGTTGGGAAGATTTAGCTGAGGACTTCTTGCACCTGTACAAGTTCAACACTGCGACGGCCCCTACTAGGGAAGAATTGCTGAGGATGGTAAAAGGAAAAAATGAAACCATCTGTAACTATGCTCAAAGGTGGCGGGCTTTGGCTACGCAAGTTAAGCCATTAATCCCTGAAGATGAGCTCGTCGACCTATTCCTGAAGGCACTCCCATATGAGTACTTCGACCGACTGAACACTTCTGGGTGCCAGACATTTGTGCATCTCATAAAGTTTGTCGAAAGACTTGAATGGGCCATGAGAGAGAGAAAGGCCCCTGAGACTGCAATAAGACGCTAGTATCCACCCAGGAAGGAGAAAGAGCCCATTATTGCTATGGCTTTTGTGCCAAATCTGCCACAGCCGAAGCAGTTCTCCAACTCCACCACGGCACAAGGAAGCTCGTCATGGTCGCCACCGAAGCCGCCTCAACCTCAGAAAAGGAAACCACCTCCCAAGCAATCCTCCGCTCTCTAGGCCACTATCCAAGCTACTCCCAATGTTGTTGGAAGGGAGGCTGGTCGCCAAGGAGCCACTGAGGCTAAATCCTTCGAGATTCCTAGGTTATGATCTCAGTCAATCATGTGTCTACCACATGGGAGAGAAAGGCCACAATGTTGATAATTGCATCACCCTGAAGTTCAAAGTCCAGGCCCTCATTGACAATCACATCTTTCAGTTCGATAAAACGGAGCCGAATGTGCAGCAAAACCCGCTCTTGGACCACTAGGCAGTGGGTATGATATCCGGAGAGGAGGAGTTAGACGAAGAGGAGCTTAGACTAGCAAAGGCACACCATGTAGACAAGAGATTTGTCCGCAAAGCCCGCAAGAGAGGAGAAATCGTGGATACTCTGGGGCAAGATAGCGGAGGCTACAACTACAGGGTTCTATATTCAATCCCACCATGTTTCTTCGAAAAGGTGGAAGAAATAGTGCCCAACCAGTGGAGAAGCATGGACGACATAGAGGAGGTGCCAAAGAAGGGCCCTTCCGAGAAAGACTCCTTTGAGACAATTGATGAAATCATCCCTGTTGCGACAAATGAGAAAGAGGCCGACCCATTAAGTGGATCAAGCATCGCAAACACTTCGATAACATCGAGAGAAAGTTGAACTTCGCCTCTGAAAAGTTGTTGGATTTGCTCCACCGGTCGAGAGAAGCAAGTCAAGCGCGGGTCACGAGCGACACGCTTTCACTGGAGCTGTACACAAGGGTCGAAAACCAAGATCGTAGGCTGACTGCAATAGAGGAGCGACTAGGGGAATTGGCAACCGTGGTCGGTAAGTTGAAGGAACGAATGGACGAGTGCGAATCCAGCATTGGAGATGCCCCCACCCGAGCTAACCTCCTTCAGGTAGTCAAACGAAGCAAGGAGCGATTCCAGGCTTACGTGCATAGATGGAGGTCGTGTGCCTCACAGATAAATCCCCTGTTGACTGGGGAGGAGCTGATTGGGTACTTTCTGAGAACCCTCCCGTACGAGTTCTTCCAACACATGGCCGGGGCCACTTACAATTCGTTCTCGCACTTGCTGCGGGAAGGCAAGAGAATTGAATGGGGACTCGCCAACGGAAGGCTAAGAGTAAGGATGCTAGAGGGCCCAACGCGCCACTCTCTAATAGACCTAATAAAACACCTCATGCAAAACCTAGGTGTGGGTACAATTCTAAAGACTTGGATGACCTCATTGGGATGATTGAGGCCATAGAATCTTTCATAATTGACCTAGATAAAGTTGACAATTGGGAAGAAGGGGATGATTGCATAGTCAAGCCACTTACAATCAACATCTCTAATGATGAGGCGAATTATGGCCAGGAAGGAAAGACTGAGGGTGTCAGAACGGTTGTGATAAAGATTCCTCCTGTGAAAGAGTACAACCCCAAAGTAGTTCATTGGGACTACGGGACGGGCGAAATAGACGTAGTGATGAGGTCGGGGAGGTGTTATGCACCCAGAGAGGGAGAGACCAAGAAAAGAGAAGTGACTAAAGAGGAAGCTGAGAAATTGCTAACCATCGTCAAGACGAGCGAGTTCGAAGTGATAGAGCAACTTCGAAAGAAGCCGGCCCAAATCTCGCTATTGGATCTTTTTGTGAATTCAGAGAAACACAAGAATGCCTTAATGAAGGTCTTAAATGAAGTGTACGTGCCCGAGACGATCGATGAAACACAATTGGAAGGCTTTATTAGTGCGATCCTTTTGAAGGATCAGATTACCTTCTCAGATGAGGATTTCCCTATGGATGGGCGGGTCTATAATAATGCCTTGTACATATCAGTAAGGTGTCATGGCAAGCAAGTCTCTCGCGTATTGGTGGATAATGGATCGGCCTTCAACATATGCCCCTTGGCTACGCTAAGGAGTTTGGGTATGAGCGAAGAATTGATTCGCACCTCCACCGTGCTTTTGACGGAATGAAGAAGTCCGTCATGGGTGAGATTGAACTCAATGTGTCCATAGGACCGGTCAAGTTCTCCGTCGAATTCCAAGTCATGGACCTTCCCAGTGCTTTCGGCTTCTTACTTGGAAAGCCATGGATCCATACAGTCTGTGCCGTACCTTCGAGTTTACACCAGAAGGTCCGGTTCGTAGTGGACAACAAGGTAATAACAGTTCACGGGGAGGTGGACCTAGCGTCTTATCAAAGAGCGTTGTACCCTATGTGGGACCCGAACTAAAAGAAGAACCAAGCTACCACTCTCTCGATTTAGTGGTTGTTGTCCATACATCTCCTAAGACTAAGGTGAGGAGTCCTGCACCATCTAGCTACACATTGGCTCCCGACAGGATGCTATTGGCCTATGGCTTTATCCCTAGAAGAGGCCTAGGGAAACATGGCCAAGGGATTCGCCAACCTCTTCAGTTAAGCTCTAATGGACATCGGATTGGTCTGGGTTATACCGGAGGGCCTGATCGTGGCTACACCCCGAACGGCCGTGGATGTCGAGCCCGAGGCCGAGGTGGTAAAGAGGGGAGGGTGATTCTTTCATTGGCTCTAGTACCTAGAAAGACAAGGCGAAGATGTTCGACAGTCCGCTCAAGCGATTCTTCTCCAAGTACCCTAAATGGCTGGCAGACGAGGATATTCGAGCTGCAACCAATCTCGAAATACCTGACGCCTTCTTCAAAGACTCTATGAACGTTGTTGAGGAGTGGCTCGACGCCGATGCCAAGTTACCTGAGTAAACAGACCCTCCTTCCATCTTATTTAAAGCTTTATTTTCTGTAATTTCAATTCCGCCATTGCATTTCGTTTAGTTTTTCTTTATTCCAAAAAAAAAAATACCTTTGGATCTCGAGCCGTTGGTCCAAGTGGTTTCTCCTGTAACGCAGACTTATCAATGTAATGCATATGCATGTTTTATTAAGGACGTGTGGGAATACCCAAACCAGCCCCATGATGATACTTGTCTTCGATCCTCAAAGACTTGAGGCCTGGATTCCCACACGCTTCCTAGTTTGTCAAATGGACTCAGAAGGCGATGATGTCCGAGGATATGAGGACCGGCTCTCCTTTTGTGCCTTCTTTTGTTTAAAAGGATTTTCGAAAATCACGCATCACGATTACTTTTCAAAATGGACTAACCATTCTCATGACATTTCAGGTATATTATTCCAAGCATGCATAATAGGTTACTATGTGACTCGGACCATTGAGGGACTACTATGCGGTATTGATGAAGAGGACAGGGAGTTCGTGGATATTCAGAGAGATTGGAGTCGGTACGAAGAATTTAAACCCCTAACAGTAGAAGAAACAGTAGTAGTGAACCTGAGCGACTCACAGAATGTCAGAGAAGTGAAGATTGGGGAGTCCTTATCACCCTTTGAAGCTTCCCGGATGACTGAACTTTTCAGACAATACCAAGATGTCTTTGCTTGGTCGTATGCAGACATGCCTAGCCTCGACCCCAACATTGTGAAACATGTACTACCCACTGACCCTAGCATCCCGCCAAAAAACAGAAGCTCAGGTGAATGAAGCTCGAACTTTCCAAGAAGATTGAGGAGGAAGTGATGAAGCTCCTCGAGGTAGGATTCATAGAAGTGATCCCCTATGCCGATTAGAACGCCAACATCGTGCCAGTGATGAAAAAAGATGGCATAGTCCGAAACTGCGTCGATTACCAGGACTTGAATAAAGCCAGCCCAAAGGATGATTTTTCTCTGCCGCACATAGATGTGTTGGTCGATAGTACAGCTGGGTTCAAACGGTTTTCCTTTATGGATATATTTTCTGGCTATAATCAGATCCTAATGAAGGAGGAAGACAAGATGAAGACCTCATTCATAACACCATGGGGCACCTTTTGTTATAGGGTTATGCCTTTCGGATTGAAGAATGCTGGGGTGACATACCAAAGGGCCATGGTCGCTCTATTCCAC
>JAGVVM010019539.1:0-15286 GCA_019149425.1 Psidium friedrichsthalianum
CCAAGGAACGATTTCTAGCCAAGGTGGAACATATCAAGAATAGTCTAAAGGGTTCTTCGCTACAAGACATTGAATGGCCCGACTCTTTGGTAGGCGAAATGGAAACCCATAGAGCTTCGCAGGAGTATATCCAATACTTTAAGGCGATCAGGCGTAGCTTCGTGGAGCCCTATATACCGAGATACATAGTTTCGCATGTACCAGGAGTGGAGCCATACGTGCCCGAAGATATCGGCCGCCGCATTACGATGGAGATGGGGACGCTTATATCTGGGAACCAGATTTTACTGGGAGGATGAGGTGGCCCTAGACACCAAACGCCCAAAACTTGAATAGAAGGACCCCCGTCGAGTCTAGGCTATATGAGCATTACATTTTGCACCTTTGTTAAATGCTCCTAGTGATCTTTTCCTTGTAAAAAGAGAAAAAACTCATTCATTTTTTATTAATGCATGTGTGATGTTTTTCAGACCTGTCAAAAATTGCCATGGATTACATTTCTTTTAATAACATGTTTTCCCTTGAGAACAACGAAAATGGATTTGCATGCAAGGTTAAGGACTGCGTGGAATCCTCTTCTTCGTTAGCCGTGAGAAACCATGAAATTGAAAGGATTCAGTTCAATCTTTCATTAATTTCCACCATCCTAACCTTTCCTTTCCTCAAATCAGGCACCCATTGATCACGGAAGCGCCACGTAGCTGTATCAAAACCCGTCTCAGGACAAGAATGGAACGTGAGGAATTAGCCCCAAGATAGTTAACCTCGAGGCACAGGTGACAACCATGGCCACGATGTTGGCAGAAATGAAAGCTATGATATGGAAGCCCAGGCAAAGACTACCCGCCAGCTAATCCGGCCCAAGCCACTCACCTATCGTCATCCAACCCTTCGGGCGTGGCTCAAGCCCTAGGGAAAGTGCACATTCCAAGAACTAAACAGGTGTTGAATATCGAGCCGTCACCCAAATCTCCGCCCGTGGTTATCGACCTCGATACTGAAAGGAAAGAAAAGCCTGCGAGCAAAGCGGAGGAGGGTGCGAGGAGACTTGCAAAGATTGAGGAATGCCTCAGTAGCCAGGGATATGAATTGGCCCGTTTCGACAAGATATCCCCCGTCACTAAGTGGAAGTTCCGCCAGTTACAAAGAACCCGAGTTCATCAGGAAATACAATGGACATGGCTGCCCCCGAGCTCATTTGAAGTACTACTTGAGTAAGATGGCACATTATTTCGATTATGTTTCGTTATTGATGAACACGTTCCAAGAGAGTCTGGCGGGTGCCGCTCTAGCATGGTTCATTGAGTTGGATCTAGAAGATTATGATGGTTGGGAAGATTTAGCTGAGGACTTCTTGCACCTGTACAAGTTCAACACTGCGACGGCCCTACTAGGGAAGAATTGCTGAGGATGGTAAAAGGAAAAAATGAAACCATCTGTAACTATGCTCAAAGGTGGCGGGCTTTTGGCTACGCAAGTTAAGCCATTAATCCCTGAAGATGAGCTCGTCGACCTATTCCTGAAGGCACTCCCATATGAGTACTTCGACCGACTGAACACTTCTGGGTGCCAGACATTTGTGCATCTCATAAAGGTTGTCGAAAGACTTGAATGGGCCATGAGAGAGAGAAAGGCCCTGAGACTGCAATAAGACGCTAGTATCCACCCAGGAAGGAGAGAGAGCCCATTATTGCGTGGCTTTTGTGCCAAATCTGCCACAGCCGAAGCAGTTCTCCAACTCCACCACGGCACAAGGAAGCTCGTCATGGTCGCCACCGAAGCCGCCTCAACCTCAGAAAAGGAAACCACCTCCCAAGCATCACTCGCTCCTCTAGGCCACTATCCAAGCTACTCCCAATGTTTGGAAGGGAGGCTGGTCGCCAAGGAGCCACTGAGGCTAAATCCTTCGAGATTCCGGGTTATGATCCAGTCAATCATGTGTCTACCACATGGGAGAGAAAGGCCACAATGTTGATAATTGCGTCACCCTGAAGTTCAAAGTCCAGGCCCTCATTGACAATCACATCCTTCAGTTCGATAAAACGGAGCCGAATGTGCAGCAAAACCCGCTCTTGGACCACTAGGCAGTGGGTATGATATCCGGAGAGGAGGAGTTAGACGAAGAGGAGCTTAGACTAGCAAAGGCACACCATGTAGACAAGAGATTTGTCCGCAAGCCCGCAGGAGAGGAGAAATCGTGGATACCCTGGGGCAAGATAGCGGAGGCTACAACTACAGGGTTCTATATTCAATCCCACCACGTTTCTTCGAAAAGGTGGAAGAAATAGTGCCCAACCAGTGGAGAGCATGGACGACATAGAGGAGGTGCCAAAGAAGGCCCTTCCGAGAAAAGACTCCTTTGAGACAATTGATGAAATCATCCCTGTTGCGACAAATGAGAAAGAGGCCGACCCATTAAGTGGATCAAGCATCGCAGAAGCACTTCGATAACATCGAGAGAAAGTTGAACTTCGCCTCTGAAAAGTTATTGGATTTGCTCCACCGGTCGAGAGAAGCAAGTCAAGCGCGGGTCACAGCGACACGCTTTCACTGGAGCTGTACACAAGGGTCGAAAACCAAGATCGTAGGTTGACTGCAATAGAGGAGCGACTAGGGGAATTGGCAACCGTGGTCGGTAAGTTGAAGGAAATGACTGGTGATTGAGTGCGGATGCCACCCGAGCTAACCTCCTTCAGGTGGTCAAACGAAGCAAGGAGCGATTCCAGGCTTACGTGCATAGATGGAGGTCGTGTGCCTCACAGATAAATCCCCCGTTGACTGGGGAGGAGCTGATTGGGTACTTTCTGAGAACCCTCCCGTACGAGTTCTTCCAACACATGGCCGGGGCCACTTACGATTCGTTCTCGCACTTGCTGCGGGAAGGCAAGAGAATTGAATGGGGACTCGCCAACGGAAGGCTGAAGAGTAAGGATGCTAGAGGGCCCAACGCGCCACTCTCTAATAGACCTAATAAAACACCTCATGCAAAACCCAGGTGTGGGTACAATTCTGAAGACTTGGATAACCTCATTGGGATGATTGAGGCCATAGAATCTTTCATAATTGACCTAGATAAGGTTGACAATTGGGAAGAAGGGGATGATTGCATAGTCAAGCCACTTACAATCAACATCTCTAATGATGAGGCGAATTATGGCCAGGAAGGAGAGACTGAGGGTGTCAGACCGGTTGTGATAAAGATCCTCCTTGAAAGAGTACAACCCCAAAGTATTCATTGGGACTACGGGACGGGCGAAATAGACGTAGTGATGAGGTCGGGGAGGTGTTATGCACCCAGAGAGGGAGAGACCGAGAAAGAGAAGTGACTAAAGAGGAAGCTGAGAAACTGCTAACCATCGTCAGAACGAGCGAGTTCGAAGTGATAGAGCAACTTCGAAAGATGCCGGCCCAAATCTTGCTATTGGATCTTTTTGTGAATTCAGAGAAACACAAGAATGCCCTAATGAAGGTCTTAAATGAAGTGCACGTGCCCGAGACGATCGATGAAATACAATTGGAAGGCTTTATTAGCGCGATCCTTTTGAAGGATCAGATTACCTTCTCAGATGAGGATTTCCCTATGGATGGGCGGGTCCATAATAATGCCTTGTACATATCAGTAAGGTGTCATGGCAAGCAAGTCTCTGCGTATTGGTGGATAATGGATCGGCCTTCAACATATGCCCCTTGGCTACGCTAAGGAGTTTGGGTATGAGCGAAGAATTGATTCGCACCTCCAAGGCGACTATCCGTGCTTTTGACGGAATGAAGAAGTCCGTCATGGGTGAGATTGAACTCAATGTGTCCATAGGACCGGTCAAGTTCTCCATCGAATTCCAAGTCATGGACCTTCCCAGTGCTTTCGGCTTCTTACTTGGAAGGCCATGGATCCATACAGCCGGTGCCGTACCTTCGAGTTTACACCAGAAGGTCCGGTTCGTAGTGGACAACAAGGTAATAACAGTTCACGGGGAGGTGGACCTAGCGTCTTATCAGAAGAGCGTTGTACCCTATGTGGGACCCGAACTAAAAGAAGAACCAAGCTACCACTCTCTCGATTTAGTGGTTGTTGTCCATACACCTCCTAGGACTAAGGTGAGGAGTCCTGCACCATCTAGCTACACATTGGCTCCCGACAGGATGCTATTGGCCTATGGCTTTATCCCTAGAAGAGGCCTAGGGAAACATGGCCAAGGGATTCGCCAACCTCTTCAGTTAAGCTCTAATGGACATCGGATTGGTCTGGGTTATACCGGAGGGCCTGATCGTGGCTACACCCCGAACGGCCGTGGATGTCGAGCCCGAGGCCGAGGTGGCAAAGGGGGGAGGGTCGATTCTTTCATTGGCTCTAGTACCTGGAAAGGCAAGGCGAAGATGTTCGACAGTCCGCTCAAGCGATTCTTCTCCAAGTACCCTAAATGGCTGGCAGACAGGGATATTCGAGCTGCAACCGATCTCGAATACCTGACGCCTTCTTCGAAGACTCTATGAACGTTGTTGAGGAGTGGCTCGACGCGATGCCAAGTTACCTGAGTAAACAGGCCCTCCTTCAGTCTTATTTAAAGCTTTATTTTCTGTAATTTCAATTCCGCCATTGCATTTCGTTTAGTTTTTCTTTATTCCAAAAAAAAAATACCTTTGGATCTCGAGCCGTTGGTCCAAGTGGTTTCTCCTGTAACGCGGCCTTATCAATGTAATGCATATGCATGTTTTATTAAGGACGTGCGGGAATACCCAAACCAGCCCCATGATGATACTTGTCTTCGATCCTCAAAGACTTGAGGCCTGGATTCCACACGCTTCCTAGTTTGTCAAATGGACTCAGAAGGCATGATGTCCGAGGATATGAGGACCGGCTCTCCTTTTGTGCCTTCTTTTGTTTTAAAAGGATTTTCGAAAAATCACGCATCACGATTACTTTTCAAAATGACTAACCATTCTCATGACATTTCAGGTATATTATTCCAAGCATGCATAATAGGTTACTATGTGACTCGGACCATCGGGAACTACTCATGCGGTATTGATGAAGAGGACAGGGAGTTCGTGGATATTCAGAGAGATTGGAGTCGGTACGAAGAATTTAAACCCCTAACAGTAGAAGAGGCAGTAGTAGTGAACCTGAGCGACTCACAGAATGTCAGAGAAGTGAAGATTGGGGAGTCCTTATCACCCTTTGAAGCTTCCCGATGACTGAACTTCTTCAGGGAATACCAAGATGTCTTTGCTTGGTCGTATGCAGACATGCCTAGCCTCGACCCCAACATTGTGAAACACGTACTACCCACTGACCCTAGCATCCCGCCAAAAAAACAGAGGCTCAGGTGAATGAAGCCCGAACTTTCCAAGAAGATTGAGGAGGAAGTGATGAAGCTCCTCAAGGTAGGATTCATAGAAGTGATCCCCTATGCCGATTGGATCGCCAACATCGTGCCAGTGATGAAAAAGATGGCATAGTCCGAATCTGCGTCGATTTGAGGACTTGAATAAAGCCAGCCCAAAGGATGATTTTCCTCTGCCGCACATAGATGTGTTGGTCGATAGTACAGCCGGTTCAAACGGTTTTCCTTTATGGATATATTTTCTGGCTATAATCAAATCCTAATGAAGAAGGAAGACAAGCGAAGACCTCATTCATAACACCATGGGGCACCTTTTGTTATAGGGTTATGCCTTTCGGGTTGAAGAATGCTGGGGTGACATACCAAAGGGCCATGGTCGCTCTATTCTCACGACATAATGTTGTCGCGACCCGAAAGAAATTTAATTTCATCGATCCGGGTGAACGGATTATCAGGTTAATTAGATTAACTAACCTAACGCGGATCCTTCCAAGCCCTACTGAATCGCAACTTTGGTTTTTGTTTAAATGATTTTAAAATTTGAAGTCGCCACTAATGTTTCTTGTAGGTCGTTAGAACCTAAATAAATTAGTGGGAGAAACTAATTTATTTCTACGAACCAGAGAAATGAGTTCGGGACTTGGTTACGCTAGATTACTCTAACGCCCTTTCAGCACTATTTTATTTCATGAAAATCATTTAGGATGAGATTTGGGGTCAAATTGACAAGAAGGGTAAAAATGGTCATTTTTCGAGGCTCGAGAAGTGGAAACATGCCAAACCAGCTGAATGTGGTCATTCCTTATTCCCACAATTTATGAGAATTTCTCTAAATTATTTTTTCTGATTTTCTAGAGATAATTTACCCATGAGGGGTAAAACTATCATTTCATGAAGAAATGGGAGTCAAAGTCAAAAAATATGAGTCTCTGGCCAGTCAAAATTGACCATTTCTCATTTTCTGCAATTTTTGAGAATTTTTCAGAATTTTCCGAGACAATTTGCCCACAAGGGGCAAAATCATCATTTTGAAAAGATCGGGGAGGAAAAACATCAAAATAGGATTGACTAGTCGAAATGGCCCGTTTCCTAGTTTTTGAAAATTTTAAGAATTTTTCGAAATTTTCCGAGACAATTTGCCCGTAAGGGCAATTGTCATTTTGAGAAGATCGGAAGGAAAGATCCTCAAAATAGGATTGGCCAGTCAAAATGGTCAGTTTCCTAATTTTTTAGAATTTTTTTGAATTTTCTGAAATTTTTCAAGACAATTGCCTATGAGGGGTAAAATCACATTTTGGAATGTTCAGGAAATGAAATCATCAAAAATAAGATTGACAAGTTGGAATGGCCCGTTTCTTAGTTTTTGAGATTTTTCTGAATTTTTCTGAGATTTTCGAGACAATTTGCCCATAAGAGGCAAAATCGTCATTTTTGAAAATTTCAAGAAGGGAAATCATCAAAATAGGATTGGCCAGTCGAATGGCTCGTTTCCTAATTTTTGGAATTTTTGTGTGAATTTTTTAGAATTTTTCGAGACAATTTACCCATAAGGGGAAAAATCGTCATTTTGAAAAGATCAAGAAGGAGATTCATCCAAAAATAGGATTGGCTATTCGAAATGGTCCCGTTTCCTAGTTTTTGGATTTTTTTTGAAATTGTTTTTGATTTTTCTGATTTTTTTTTAGAATTTTTTAGAATTTTTTTAAGATTTTTTTAATGATTTTTATGAATTTTTTATTCATTTATTCATTTATTCATTTTTTTTTCATTTTATTATTATTATTATTTTTGGCCTTGAAATAAACTATGCCTAAACATGCATATTCTAACTTAGAATGAAATCTAATTTGATTTATTACATGCATCCTAGCTAATATGTTTTATCATAGAATGCGATTTAATTTTCACATGTCAATTCTATCTAAACTATCTAGCAATTATCTACATGCGTATTATTATATATATATATATATATATATATATATATTGAGATTTTCAATATTCATTTTGAGTAATAATAAATGGCAATTTTGATCAGTTTAATTCAAATATCAAACGTCAACCAATCAGATATGCAAAACAAATTTGTAATTGCTAAAGATAGGAAATTTTACCTGGTTCGCGAATGTCTTTTCAAATTCGTGTGAATTGTGTCCGATTTGTGAATCCAAACCACCTTTCTTGAGCTTAAAATCTGGCCCAGATTTTTATCAAGCATTGGGATCCTTCACACCCGAGGGAAATTTGGAGGCTTTGCCGGCTCAGCTTTGAGAAGTATTCTTGCAATATTTTTCTTGTCTCTCATAGTGTCCCAAAATCTCTAATCCCATTGGACATACGGTCGTTTGATAGGTTTGTCATGCCTCCCGTATACATCAATCCCGTTTGTCCACTGCTCGATAGAAAGGCCCCCCTTTTTTTAGCGGCTCTATAGAGTTCACTCCATGCAAGCATTTGGTCTTCCCTGGTGATTCTACCTGCCATTACCACTTTTGAAAACAAATGGTATGATTGGCATGGAATCCGAGCTAAACTATTGCACGGTCAACTGCTATTAGTCCAAACTTTGGACCATAACCGTCGGCCCACTCCCAGTACCAGATATGTCCAAAATAGGTAGCAAAGCACACGGACCTCCATGAGCATAGCCGCGTAAACAGCACACAGATGTTCCAATAGAAATGGCCAGCGTATCAAATCTGTCTCATCAGAACTCCATTCTCTGTAACGATGAAGGGTATATTTAGATGTTTGTATCTTTCATTGAACTGTAGCAACACGCGATACAAGCCACCAGGATAAACGCCACGTCCAGATTCACTATATTCATCAGTCTCCACGAGTTTCAATCCAGCACCAAAGACCACCTCCATGTGGTGTTAGAAGCCAATCATAATCATTTTTTTATCACAGCTTTGATTCTAATGGAGCATCGAATTCTTCTTCGGCATTGTTGAGGAGGAGATCATTGCACTCCTTCTTGCGTTTTCTGCATCTCGAGGAACAACGCGAGATCCTCCTCTTTGTCCTTCATCATCTGCTGCTGCCGGTGCCGCCAGCATTCGTGACTCTTGTGCCCTGAACTTTGAAAGGAAAACGGTGTGTTCGTATTTCGGCTCCAGAATAAACTGTGACAATCCATGCCCAGACTGTCAACTCCAGTTAGATTGGCTCCCTCCACATGTAGCGTCTTCCTTTTGCAGAGAGCTTTTAGAGTAAACATTGCACCTAATTGCTTTCTCGCTAAAGCGGTCTAGAATTGCTAATGTGGAGTGTACAGCATATCGAGCTCTGTACCTTTCCTGTTGCTTGAAGCCAAGGTAGCAACTCAGCATCTTTCCAGTTTAAGTAATGGTTATCGGCATCCTCACTTTGAAAGAGCTTTCTCAGATAAGATACTTTCATCAGTGTGGACGAAGAACTCCACGTATGAGTGTTGAACACCGGGGTGGGATCTTCTTGGCTGGACTTTGCGGGAGGCCACTGGTCATGGCTAGATTGACGATAAGTGAGCAAGGGCTGGTCGAAGGAGAGAGCTCAGCATTAGAAGGTCATGGTCAAGACTCAAGACTTGCGCCTCTCTTTCTTTCAGTCTCCCCTCTGTTTAGAATCTCCAGCCCTCTGTATTGTAGCCGTGTGTTTGAATGCGTGGCCTCCTCGTGGCTCGAGCGCTTGTGCCGACTCAGGATCTTGTTACGGACGTCGCGCTTCCTCCACGATGGAGACGGGGCACTGTGCGCCTGGCTCGAGCAGCTCACGCTGTCCTCCATCACCACCATCGAAGTGCAGGAAGTAGAGCGAGAGAGCGAGAGAGAGAGAGAGAGAGAGAGAGAGAGAAGAGAGAGAGAGAGAGAGAGAGAGAGAGAGAGAGAGAGAGATGAAGAATGAGGAAGATGGGGGGCGTTGGGGAATTTTTTTTTAGCTAAAGGGAACGGATGTCAGGGTAAAAGAGAGATGCCCATTTCTTCTAAAGTATCTGAGTATCTTTCGATCCCAAAAGAAATAAAGAACCACTTGAAGGCATATGCAGGCTTTACTGAAATTTGAAAATTTCTGAAGTTTCAGATTTCACACAGCTGGGCAGACCACCGTTGTTGTACGTTCAAAAGTATTTGCTGCATATCCAGCGGATTACCGAGCACGTGTCGCCTCTCGTTAGCCATGAACTGTTTCAGTTAATCACCAAAAGAACGGAGCCTCTGTCTTTGCGACCTCGGATCTGAATAAGCTCCCTTGCACGAAGAAGAACGGGCTCTCTCCTCATCCACCGCAGGCGCCTCACCTTTTTCTTTTTTTTTTTTGAACAGAAAACGCCCCCCCAATCTGTTCTACCTCCCCACACTTTTTAAATCCTCTTCTTTTTTCTTTGACTGACCCCTCTGGCCGTCCCTTGCAATTGACTGCTTCATGATGTTGCCCCCACTCTACCTCTATTTTTTTATCTTTTTGACCGGGAAAACTCCACTACAAAATGTCCTCTTTTGCTTCTTGATCGGCCTCACCACGGATTGAAGTTCATCCGAGTTAATGATGCGCGACAGATCAGCATTCAAACCGTTTAGGTGGCAAGTATGTGTCATCAGCATGTTCTACCTCACTTGTAACCTGAAGCCTTGAGGAAAAATGGACTTCAGGAGATCCCACGGCAATCCATGCTTTACAATTTCGTAATCCTGAAATCCACAGACAAATGGTCTTTGGAGTGGTTTTATGGCAGATAAGTGTGACAATGGTATCTCTTCTTGATGGATCTCATCCCATCCATCTCATGAGAAAATCCAAGGAAAAACTTAAAAAGAAAAACTAAGTGTTAGAGACCATCGAAACTCAGCCATCCCATCGCAAATAATTGTCGCATCTGCAACAACCAAATCGTCCTCTTTGCTCTCGAGAAACACACGCATTCCAGCATTTACGATAGCAATATCATCATCCCTCCTGTGAGCTTGCTTAAAACTCCTTCACATACTCCAACCTTCTACTCCATGGCAAAAACACTGAGAGCAGAATCTCTCCATTGCAAGGTCCATCTTTCGATAGCCTAGAAAGAAATTCTCGGCTGAAACAATTCTAACGTTCCCTTACCATCAATGACTCGAAATTTCACTCTAGAAGCCATCCAAAAGAGGGTTCAAGTCTGATATTGGACTAGCAGTATACATGTTTCCACCAACCAAAGCAACATTTTTTATCTATGTCCTAGCAAACCATTTAAGCTGTTCCAAGCGAACGCTTCAAATGAGAAATTGAATTCGGAAAAACCGAGCGCAAAAAAGGAAAATGTATCCTTAGGCCATTGAAAAATTTGGGCTACTAGAGGACAATGTCACAACTCTAAAAATGCCAAAATTGAAAATTATAAGGCTAAAATGAATTTTCTACAATTTTTTCAATTAACTTGAAAATGAGATTAACAAAGAAAATTCCAAATTTCAGATTAATTTTTGCAAATTTTCTTTGGCCAAAATGAAGAGAGATTAAAAGAAAAATACGACTATTTCTTCATATTTTGGTGGCCTCAAATGTAATTTTATTTTCAATATTTTCCTAATTTCTGAAAAATATTAAAAATATGAAAAAAATTGAAAAATTAATTTTTTGTTCAATAATGGTTGCCTAGGCTTTGGCCAAGGCTTCCAAAGTTGATTTGCATTTTATCATTTTTTTTTTTTTTTTATGAATTTTTGAAAATAAAAAGCCGAACAATACTGAAAATATGAAAAATTAGTTTTTGAGTAAAATTGGTTCTCTAGGCTTGGCGAAGGTCCCCAAAGTTGATTTTTCTATTTTCTAAATTTTTATGGATTTTTTTATAATTTTCGAAAATAAAAATGCCGAAAATACTGAAAATATGAAAAATTATTTTTTGATCAAAATTGGTCCCCTAGGCTTGGCCAAGGTCTCCAAAGTCAATTTTTAAAATTTTATGAATTTTTATGGATTTTCTATTAATTTTAAAAGAGAAGGTAATTAAAAACAGGTGTCACCGCTGCCCCTTTTTGAAAGGAAGCTCGGTAGAGGTATTTCAAAAATGAGATAACATCTGAAATCTAATCGACTCATCCTAAGAACAATACGAAAAAGAGTTGTGACATTTGTCTCTCATACCTCTCTATGTAAGTTCTGATCTGGAACAAGCTTGAGGAGGCTCCTATGAAAGTGATAGAGATGAGAGCTCACCTAGCGCTTACCTACCATTGTATAGCTGTTGCCTGACATGAATGCTCTTTTGAATAGGCACCCAAGGATTCATTTAAGGATACTCTGAGAGGATGAGCTTTAACCCGTATGTTAGGTTGACCCATGGCAGAGTTCCTAATGAAAGAATTCTAGTGGTGATCTATCCTATTAGAGGATTCAACCTGCATTTTGACCCGTTATGGTGGGTTGTACCGTGATGCAATTCCTAATTAAAGGATCCTGATGATTGAATTGATGAAATTTGACCCGTATGATAGGTCACCCCATAACAGAGTTCCTAATGAAAGGACTCTAGTTGCGTTCTATCCTATTTAGAGGATTCGCCTGCATTTGACCCGTATGGTGGGTCGTTACCATGATAGAATCCGGATGAAGGGATTCTACTGAGTGGGTTACCTGATGTCGGGTTCACCGAAGAAAATGCCTGCAAGAAGGACGTTGTGCCTGTAAAAAGGTGTGACAGTCTGAAAATTCGACCCATTTATCGGAATTCTAAATGAATGGAAAAACACTCATTATTACACTCTGATCGACGCTCTCACTTAGGATTAGTACCCTGAGATGAACCAACCGAAGGGGAACAGGCTATCTATGAAATTTTTCCCAATCAGCCGCCCGTGGTCTGAGACTGAGACAGAGTCGGTATTTAATGAAATTGACACAAAATGAAATCCGACATTGGACAATCGAATCAGTAAGATAAACACAATGAAGAAATGGTTTCCGTTTCGGAAACGTCGCCCGAAAGGGAGACAGCCGGGTCGCACGTCGAGAAGCAGACGTGAATGGGGAAAATTACCGAAAATGCCCCCTGGTAAATGCTCAGTCCTTAGAATTAGATAAATTAGGATTTTTGAGAGTGGGGATTCGGTAGATCGAAACCAATTTCCAGTCGAATTTCGTTCGCGCTCGAGAACCCGATCGGTGCATTTGGCACGCAAATCGAGGCAAAGTCAAATCAAATGTTCCATCAATCAAGTGTCAAATCAATCACATCAATCAAATTAATAAAATCAAGTGGCACAACTTCAAGACAATCACATCAAGTCTCCTCTCACATCTTATCAAGTTCACCTAACCCCACTAACTTGATTTTCTATTTGATTTTTCCCATTTTAAACTTTTATAATCTCTCTCTCTCTTCCTCCTCTCCCATTTTTTCGGTCCCGACCATCATCCTCCTCTCCTCTCTCCTTGTTCTTCCTCTTCGTCCTTCGCCGGGAGCACCGCCGGCCAACGCCCGTCCCGACGCCTTTCGCCGCCACGACCGCCACCGTCTCCACCCTTCTCAAGCCACGGTAAGCCCTCTACGGACCCTTGTCCTTCCATTTCGTGGCCCATTGGAGCCCCGTGAAGCGACCAAGACCTCACCGTCTCTCTCTCTCCCTCGGTCTCTCCTCTAGCCGCCCGCACAGCTCGCCCATCGTCGCCACCGTCCGGGCCGCCGTCCACCATCACCGACCCCTCCTCACCTTGGTAAGCTCCCAGACTCCCTTCCCTTCATGTTCGTGGCCGTCCAACCCCATTTGAAAGCCCGACCACGTCGCTCCATCCTGTAGGCCGTGAGTTCCGTTTAGCCGTCCGGTGTCCCTTGCCGTCCCGTCGTCATTCTTGGCCCCTCTAGGTAAGTTTACTCCTAATCCTATCCTAGGTTAGTTGTATATGTGTGTAGTATGATGCATTAGGGGCTGGTGAGTGGAATTTGTATGAGTATTGTGTGATTAAGATTGGATTATATTAGGATAAGTGAATAATTAGTGGATTGGGCGAGATAGGGGCTGATGGTAATGTAATTGGGCCATGAAACATTGAATATGGGCTGCAAATAACTGAATGGGTGTGTAAAATAGCGGGCCAAAGCATGTAAATGGGTTTAGGGACCTAATTCTAAGCTAATGGGCCGAATTAAAATGTATGGCTTCAAGTTATAATGGTGGGCTATAGTTGGACGAAAATACAATAAGATTGGGCCTCAATTATAGTTTTGAAAATAAAATTTTAGGGCCCAATGATGTAATGCGCTTAGGGACCCAAATTGGGCCTAAATAGGCTAGTATGGACTTAAGGGGCTTACCCTAACTAATGGGTTTGGGCCCCATCCGAAAATTATTAAAAATAATGGGCCTTAAAATATCAATACTTAAAATTCTAATCATGGGCTTGTGAATAGTAGATGGGCTTGGGCCTAAATGGACTTAATTTACTTAATGAGCTAATCTTTAAGAAATGAATCGTTGGGCTTGGTAATTGGGTTTGGTAAAATTTAATGAGATCATTTGGAACCCAAAAAGTAATTTCAAACTCTAATATGGGCCAAAGGGCGGCCAGGGTTGAATAGTAGATACCAAGTTGGTCGGACCATTAGGCCGGATGGACCGACGCTTGAAAGAAATAAAGTTCCCATGGGGAAATAAAAACACGATTGAGCTAAATTGGGGGATTCATTTCATAAGGAAGTCAATGTCTTATCGTAACTACGTGGGTACCCAATTGAATCCAGTGGTTGAGTAGTTCAGGTATAATGTTATGCTTGCACGGGGCATACCCCAATGAATGTGGTTTGATAGAACAACTGTTAATTTGTCATGCCTTGTTACATATGAATCTACTGGGTTGCCTGTTCGGAAGCGATGCGGGTTGAAATTGATTGAGCATCTAGTACTGTGAGCATGGCATGAGCCACCTGGAGATGGACCTGTAGGATGAGCCCTGAGGAGTCTTTCACGCGGGGAAATGGAGGGATAAGCGTCCAAACCTGAGGCGTACACAGCGGGTTGAGGCACGTACCCCGAGGGGCATGAGAATGGGCCCTGATGGGAATTGGAGAGATAAGGGGGCAGGATCCACTGGGATCAGTTGAGGAAATTTGGACGCTGGCATTTGTCATCGCATATTGCATTGATGTTATGGCCTACTGATGGCCCGTCGTTACGTGTTATCCTCTTGCTTCGTACGCGTCGTTCGTCTATTCACGCGTTGGGGTTGGGTATCTACGACCAGCGCGAGTACTGAAATTAGGTGAGTTTGAAACCCTAGTCATGGATAGGGCCGAACCCGCTAGTATGCTCTACCCTACACTAGGATTAGTGGTGAACTTGCTGAGTCCTCGACTCACTGGCGGTGGTTGCCATTCTTTTCAGATCCCAGGCCATAGCTATGATTTCGCACCCGTACTTTTTGGTCACCCGGTTGACATGGAGACAGAGACCACTGATCATTTTGACGAGCATGCCACACTATGGCGTCGTAAGGTAACCACTGTATACGTAGATCAGGGTGGACCCAGTTCGTCCCCTTTAGGTTCGAGGCTTGGTTCAGAGAGGGCGAGTATGGTTTTGGACGTCCCGAGCGAGACGCTCCTATACCGATGGAGGACGACCCACGACGCTTCGACCCGCCGACTATGAGGGAGATGTGATAGACCCTGATCCGAGGAGGATTGCCGTCCCCGGGCAGTCGACGATTGATGGCCATGCCGCAGGCGAACCCATGGACACCAAGCCCTCTCCCCAGAGCCGGAAGGAGGGAGATGACCCTGAGGAGGAGTATGATCCGGAGGAGTTCGATCCAGAAGAGGAGTGACGTCTTTGGGATGAGTGGTCTATTTTGGGATTCCAGTCTAGAGCGGGAAATTTTGGATCGTTGTCTGTATTTTGTTTTCTTTTGGGGGTCTGTATCTAACGCTCATATGATCTATGATATGACTATCTCGGTATTCGTTCTACCCCCTTTATTCGTAGCAC